>JAJIYU010011696.1:0-15084 GCA_030144865.1 Tinospora cordifolia
ATATATATATATATATATATATGTATGTATGTATTAGAAAGAGGAGATGATAATGTGAAATGTGAGTTAATTATTTAAGTTGAGAACTTGAATCCTATTGATCAATTTAATGCTAATAAAACATATGCACATGGAAAATAGTATATATAATAGGAAATGACAAATTATTTTACTTGATTCATAGTAAATTTAAAAGAGGTTGGTTATTATACGAGAAAGTGAGACACGTGCCCAACGGGATAAGTTTTTGATATTTCGTGAGTATTTCTTTACCTTGGTTATTTATATGACATTGCAAATATAAAAATGATTTGAATATAAATGTGTTATCTATATAAATACATGTTGCATTGGTTTGGAATTAATGAAATTGTATTTACACAGCAGCGTGTTTTGGATTTGCAAAAGCAAGTCTAAAATACAGATATCGTTTTAATGGACTGAGCTATGGAGAATAATACTTCTTATGTGATAATTCATTTGAGATTGAGCTATGTGAAGTATCAACCTTTCTTTACGTGATAATCCTCGAAATGATTGTGGAGTATGTGGTAATTAGAAGCACAATCTACTGTTGTTAAGGTCAAACAAAAAGTGAGGCTAACTCTATTTTTGAAAGATATGCATGTGGATGTGTTTTATTAAAATTTGCATTATTGAAAAAAAAACATATCTATGATCTACTCGATAAGATGAACACAATGATATAATTTTTATGTAGTTTTACTTAAAGTGGAAATACATTCTATTTCTGGGTCATAGTATAAACTATCAACTTCACTAAAAATTACACTAGAAAAATAATAATTTACAACTTCTCTATCTATTTTGCATTTAAAAGAGGTGAAAATAATTTACTCAAAGTGATAAATCTTTGAAAAATACAGTGGTTTCTCTTCCCTCTTTTCCTTCTTCTTCTTTCTCTTTTCTCCTTCTCAATTTCGTTCTTTGCTTTCTCTCCTTTTTCTTGTGCCGATTTGAATTTCAATGTGAGAATGAAGAGAATAGCCAAACAACCATATATATAGTTTTAATTTGGTTGTTGCATGCATTGTATATTGCATTGCGATAGGATTGATCGACAGATCTTCAGATGTGTCAACCTGGCCTCAAAATAAAAGGTTTTGAGGTGCGAACATTGGATCGTAATAGTCTTGAGATAAGAGTACAAATCTTCAAATATACCAAAAACTTATCCCGTTGGGCACGTGTCTCACTTTCTCGTATAATAACCAACCTCTTCCAAATTTACTTTAAATCAAGTAAAATAATTCATCATTTCTTATAATATATATTATTTTTCATGTGTATATATTCCATTAACATTAAATTGACCAATAAGATTCAAATCCTCAACTTAACTAATTAACTCTCATCCCACATTATCATCTCCTTTTTCATATATATATAATTTCATGTGGGTCTCACCCTATATATTAACCAATATTTTCTCCAATTACAAAAATGTAAATTAAATCTATCAATCAATCTCTAAAAACCATAATTTCATGTGGGTCTCACCCTATATATTATTCGATATTTTCTCCAATTACAAAAATGTAAATTAAATCTATCAATCAATCTCTAAAAATCATAATTTTGGTATTATTGAATCCAAAATTTTATTCTTTACATTTTGGTACCTCTCAATTGAAATTTCATCATCAATACATATACTCCCTATGTGTTAACTTCAAATCACCATAAAAATTCATAAAGACTACATGGATACAAATAAATCATATATTTGTGATCTACTCGATAAGATAAATACAATGATATAACTTTTGTTTAGTTTTATTTTAAGTGAAAATACACTCCCTTTTTGGGTCACACAATAGACTATCACTTTTACTAAAATTTACATCCAAAAAACTGTAATCTACAACTTTCTTATTTATTTTGCATTAAAAGAGGTAAAAATAATATATCTAAAGTAACGGATCTTTGGAAAATGTGCTACTTTTTCTTTTCTCTTTTATTTCTTCTTTCTCTTTTCTCTTTTCCCTTCTCTATTTTATTTCTCCTTTCCTAGGCCTCTTTGCTTGATTTGTGAGAATGAATGACATTTAACAATTTGAGCATATATATGGAGATGAATTTGTGAGTCCCACCAAAAAATTGATATGTTTGCTCCACCTTATCCTTACATATCAACTCTCCACGTAATAGTCACTTGATACTATCTTTTATTTTTCTTTTATTTTATGTGGGTCGCACCTATATTTTACATTAATTATTTTTCTAATAAAGAATTCAATTTACTTAAGTAGATATGTAACATGTATTTTTTTTATACATGTGTGTAACTAACACATATGTACATGTGTAGTCACTACAGATATGTGTATTTATACACATTTAATTTTATTTAAATTAATTTATACATTGAATTGAAATATGGAGTACGTATTTCACTAATATAGAAGATCTGAAGGATCATTCAATATCCACACCTTAGATTTTTCACTCCTTCCAAGACCCATAGAGAACCCAGAATTTTCACTTCTTCAAAGTCCCATAGAGAACCCACAAATATCCCAACATTGTTGACGTCTAAGAATGATTCATTCTAATGGAACCTAAGCCCAAGTCCTTTTCTCCATAAAGTCCTACTTCGAATCCTTATGTGCCCAACTAGCCTTGACTATATTTCCTTTAGCTAATGTTATTTGGCAAATTAAAGCTCCAACAAAGGTTAGGTTTTTAGGATGACTTCTCAAGCCATAAGTGTATCAATACTTATGATAATCTTTAGAAGTTTGCTCCATCTCGGTTTTATCCCTTCATTGTTGCCATTATGCATGTTAGCAAGAGAGACTATTTATTCCCAGAATGTGGAACTGCAAAATATATTTGGGGTAGGTGGTTTGCTTTCTCAGGCAAATGATATAGGCCTCCTAATTAGGGAGAAGCACTATTTTTATAAAATATTCCATTGCTATCCAAGCACGCGAGAGTCATAGGTTTGTTAGCTTTTTACTATCACAATGGATCATATGGTTAAAGAGGACTAATAGGATGTTTCATAATAGAAAACTCAAGACGAATGCTTTATGGGAGACAATTAAAATCAAGCCATCTACTTGGGTCTCGGCGACATTGTGGAGCAATAGGGTTTCCATTTTTGGGTGGATATTAGATTGGAGTAGTTGGCTATTGTAAAATGGTCTTATGTAATAAATTCTTACACCGTGTTCTAAGGATCCCGTTCAATGGGGAATGGTCTAGATCAATGTATTCCTTGTTCTAATGGATTATAATAATAATAATTACTAAATCAAAAAATGGCATACAAATAGATCAATAATTACTAAATCAAAAAAGGGCATACCAATAGATCAATAATTACAAGATCAAAAACATCCATGAGAACAAGCAAAGATACTTCAGTCAACTAAACATTTAAACTGTTACCCAACCTCACTGAATGAGGTTCGGTTACATGAGACTACAACCTCTATCATGATCTTCCATCGTTCATAATTTTGGTTATATTACAAGTAGCTATACTTCTCTTAATTATCTTTATTTCTGTTTTTTAGGTCTCTTTCATTCCTTTTAGCAATTGGTAGCAAGGATCCCAAATTCAACTTTTACATGACTTTAATCACTTGCGAGGAATTGATTTGAAGAAATTTAATTCGACATAGAAATTTCATAAAAAAATTTCTAAAATAGAGAAATTTAGAGAATTTTTGCATGTATGATTAAATATCTAGATTTGTTGTAGTATAAGTTAAAACTAACATAAATAGAATCGTCTAGCACATACAAATATCGATAAATGATCTAACAAAATTAATCTTGTTGAGTGGGTTGATAAATTTGAAATGGTGGCTTCTAGTATAATTCATTTTCTCCGTTTTGATATTAAATTGTGAGGCAGCTTGCTTCTTAGCAATATGTTTTGCTAGGTTTATTTATTAGTTTATTGTTCATAAAATTTTCTAATCTTGTTTTATAGAAGTTCATTTAAAGATGTTTAATTTTGTTTTACCTTATTCCAATTTATTTATTTACTTTTTTCTTCTCTTTTCGATAAAATATATATGTGACGGCTTCTCGATGCACCCTCATTTTCTTTTGACAATTTTAGGGTTTTAGGAAAGTTTGAATGCTTTAAAAAAAAAAGGAAGTAAGGTTTCTATAGGAAATCTTAACATAATAGATTACTTAATATTATGTTATTTATTTATTTTATTGTGGACCTACCACCTATTATTATATAGTGTCACAATATCTTGTAAACTACATAATTTGTTAGATATTAAATTATTTTTTTAAAAATCTAATATCACTATGTTGATTGATAAAATTGAGAATATTACATAATTATTGGCATACAAAATTTAAAATGAATTAGGGAAATTGTAACATCCCATATTTTGGAAGTAAACACCTATGCCATTTATGTGTAGAACACAATGTCTGGTACATATCTCTTGTAAAAATTAAAAATAGGGCATTTAATAAGGACAGGCAAAGTTTATATTAGCAATAGCAATCCCAAAGCTTCAGTACAAGCGTAAAAATAAAATAATCTCAAGTGTATCTTGATCTCACAAGAGAAAAGATAAATAAATAAATAAAACCTATTTCAAATGATCATGATCATTTAAAACATCAAGTTAGTATTCCTACAAATCCTTTTTTTCTAATCTAACTTCTACTATGTCTTATTCTATCTTTCTTGTGGCTAATAACATTTGGAATGCACTAGTACTTGTTGGGTACTTGGTACATTTGGAATTAATGCTCATGACATGCTTCAAATGAGACTTTCAGAATATGTCATTTCTTTGTTTTGGTGTATTATGTGCGATGAGTGCAAAGAATATGTTGATCACTTTTTCATTCAGAGAAAGGATTGCAAGCAGATTCGAAGTAGGTCACTGTCCTCCTTGGGAGAGAGATTCTTGGGTCCTTCATCTGTTGAGGGGTGTTTGAGTGAGTGGGTGCCATCTTAGCAGTTCTTATCTCAACATTAGGGAGGTTGCAGTGATTGTTTTCCATGCGACACTATGGAATATTTCAATTTAAAAGGAACAACTAAATATTTGCTGATTTGCCTAGGGATTTGGATGCCATGTGGGAGCTATTTAAGCTGTCCGCTAACTCTTGGGTGTTTTGCACCCAAATGGTGTAATGACTTCTCATTGCTAGATTGGTTCATGGCTTCTTTTGCAGGTCATAGTTATGATAATAAAATTGTCTATTTCTTCTCAAAAAGAAAAAAAAAACAAAACAAAACAAAAAAGAGTCAAGTAGCAATTTTTCAACAACAAATACAGGAGAGAACAATATCTAAATTTCATCACCTAAAGTGTATTCATTGATTCTAAACTTTGTGACAACTTTGGTATCTTTGTTCTCAAATTTACAAAAATAACTTTTTTTTCATCAAATCTTGCTGAATGTTTCCTAATTTCTCGAAGTTTTACATTTTTAATCGAAAATTATAAATTTTATTGAAGTTTATCAAATTATTTCGGTGATTTTTTATGTTGTTTAATTTTATATCCATTTACACTTTAGTAGTAAAATAGGGAACTAATTTGTGAAAGTTCATCAAGTTTTGGGATGTTCCAAACCATGATTGATAATTATTAATAACAATTTTCCTAATAGACACATCTAGTCTTTTTATCATCCAAATCACCCTCCTTGGGTACCAACAATTACCATTGCACCTATGTTTCTTGATGCATGCATGTTTACAAAATATTCCCTTCATAGTGAAGCTTGGAGGAACTATGAAGTGAATTGACATAGCAAACCCTAAATAGTTAGAAAAAGACTTTGCGGGACTTTGCGGAGTTAAGTTCAAAATTTATAATGAATTTTCTAATGCACTTGACATTTATTTCCGAACGTTCTACTCTAACAAAATTATTAGCCAAATTATTTGGTGTTTTAAAAGCATTAATCAAATTAACTAAACCAGTTTAATTTTGTGAGTGGTATCATCATTTATTTCTAATTTAGTCTATGTATATAATGTAATATTTTTTTTCACATGAGATTTACAATTTAAGGCGCAAACCAAAATGTAAAATCTATGAAACAACATGTGATCATTTTCAAAAGCCTAGGAAGCATATTCAAGCAAATAAACATCATACGGTTATAAAGGAATTTGTTGAATTCTAGTGCCACTCATCATGGACCCTTTAGATTCCAACATTTTCCTTCCAGATATTTAATTTAGATTCAATTTTATCTAGTTTTATCGCATAGAAATTTAAAATATAATTACCAAATAACATACATCATTAAATATCATCTTGAGCATATGTTAGGCTAATTCAACCAAAAGTAATGCAATAAGATAGGGAGTTGAAAGTAACAGTCTTCGTCATGTACATATTTATATCTCTAGCTGTTCTCTATAAGCCTTTTTGAGATCACTGAAAATCATGCTAGGCTTTTTGTTTTCTTTGATTTTTTCTTTTTTTTTTTTTTGGTTTTTTCTATGCCATTTTAATCAGTTGCCTTAAACGAAGATGCTGTCTCTTCGGAGACATCTGTTATCTTTCAGTATTAATCTCCCATCATATATCTAAATTGATTTTTTCGGTACAAAAATAGGAAGCAAGCATTTAGTAGGGATAAACCTTCAAATAAATTGCATAAAGAGAAAAGATGATCTTGAAGAACATATCATAAACTAAAAAAGCCAACAAAAGCTTAAAAAAGGGAAAGATGGAAAAGAACGAGCACGAGTGGACAACTAAATAAGATCATATCAAAGTCACAGGCAAGTTAGGAAACATGCCTGAAATAATATAAAATCATCCTATAAAAAAGGGATATAATATTTTGGGAAATAGCCTACTAACCTTCCTGGAAGTTGCAACCGCAATAGACAAGTCTGCATGGCTCATGGCTATTTTAAAGCGGACAGGTATAATTACACCCTTGATTATGGCAGGAGACATGCAGATTGCCTCCAGCAATTAAATATATACTAGGTTGGCTACTCAGAAAGTTTTTGCGGCAAAAGAATTTAATGACAACTACATTAAACTGAGGTGTTCCACAATTCCTTAGGAAACTGAACTCAAGCGGAGTATTGGCAAAGAATAAGGACAGATGATGAGGGGACCGCTTGATGGTGCGCAAATCCTCAAATATAAGTCCTAAAACATCTCAAACTACTTACTATATGGACAAAGAAAATCAGTGCAAAGTAATAAAATACCTCAAAACTCCTTAGACTAGAAGAGCACCAATACAAGTTTCAGAACATAGTCAAAGAATTTAGGCCCCAGTTGCAGCTGTCAAGTTCTGACACCACAACATAGACACGGATGACCAATGAATTTCTAAGCATTACAGGTTTTTCTATTTCTATCTCAGTCGTTAAACATGAAGAGATCCAGATAATCTTTTCTCCCATTTTAATCTATCCCAACATGGCAAATTAAATGAAACTTCCAAGATGTCTACTAGTATGCAGACCATATCCTTAAGTACAAAGTTTGGAGGAAGCAAAGCAGTAATTTAATATTCAAAAACAATCATATAATGAAACACAACCACAAGATTGAACCCAAGGTAGAATGTAGAAACTCCATTATTAGCAAATGAACATCTATGGTGGAAGAGAAGCGTAAAAAGTTAGCCCGTGCAGAGGAATGACAAGACAATTTCACAGGCACTGAATAGTGAAAACATATTGAGAGCTAAGCATGCATACCTGGACGGAGAATCAGATGTATCAACATCATCTACAGCAAAAGGGCATGAGAATTCACAATCATCTAAGTCATCCTGGAAAGATAATCTGCTCGAACTTCGGGAAAATCCAACCCGTGGTGATCCATTGGAAGACACCAGCCCTGAGAAACGGCCTGAGTCATCTTTGCTATCCTTCTGCATCTAAGTGGAAAAATTGAAGGCTCATCAGAAGATGATGGAATGGGATCTACCCAGAAGTGTTCAGATCTTAGAGAATCAACAAAATGCAATTGAAATACAAAAAGTACCTTATACCCAGAGTAAAGGTTCAAATTTGTAATCCCAGAATAAAGCTCTCCTGATTTAAATGTCTCGATTTTCCTGGCTGACCTACTCCCAGATGAGGATTCCTGGGATGAAAGATCAGGCTTTGTGCTTTTGGGGGAAAATGGAGGAAGAGAATGTCTACTAGGATCAGAGGAACTAGGAGATAGATATCTGGAATTCTTGCCCATCACAGGCAATGGGATATTAACAGGGGCACTTCCTGATTGCAAACGTGATTGTAAAGAACTACCACTGGAAAAATATGCTGGGGGTGATGGTGATGGAGATGGCGAAGAAAATGGTGGTGAAGGCTGATACTCGTCATAACTCATACCCTTTTTATGGACTGACATCCTATAACCCTGAATCTTGTGGCCATAAATATCAGGAGGAGAAGGTGAATAATCAGAAGGTGTTGGAGATGTGTGATTAGCAGGTGGAGATCCATTGAGAGGGTAATTTTGTGAAAATTGAGCTGCTCTATGAATGCCACTAGTCCAGCTATGTGGCCGCTGAAGTGATGTTGATAATGGAGTTTGAAATCCTCTCAATTGAAAAGATGTGGTCCGGAATCCCTTTTCTCCAGATGGAAATATCTTTAGAGGATCAGCAGCAGGGCTACCAACATAATCAGTAATTATTTGTGCAGGTATGGAGGAGGAAAGCTGAAGGTTGAGGTCCGATAGTGTTGGACGAAATGTCACAGATATACTAAGGCGACCTGGATAAGCTTCCACTGGTTTGAAAGTATATTGCTTCATGGCATCCTCTTCTGCCCTCGAGAACGGCTCACTGAATGTGGAAACCTTATAAATGATGTCAAAATTATAGGTCTGAGTCTGACTCGAGGAACTCAACTTTCGAAAAATCTTATACGCAGGCAGAAGCCTCATTGTTGAATAAAGGGAGCGAAGAAGTATGATTGATTTCTTATATGTCTTGTAAGTGGCTGAACCTGAACCATGTTGATGAACCATCATTTTGGGAGTCTCATACTGAACAGCCCACCTCTCTATAACAGTCTCCGTAGGCATACCTGTGCCGGGTGCACTGTATAGATCATCAGTGCCAGAGGAGCTAGAATTTTCATGAACAAGTATGATGTCAATTATCATTGGATCCATAACATTCCTGTGCCACAAACTTAAGTTCTCTAGAGCAGCAGGGCGGTCTCCAAGGGCAAGATGAAACCACTTGTCACTCTTCCGTGGAACATTACCATGAGAAGCAGAAGTCAGCCCACCACTATGATCATGGTGACGAAGAGACGGAATCCTTGAATCCAATATAATGTGTAAGCTCTTCAAGAGAAATTGGGAAATGATCTGCTCGGAACGGACATTTTCAAGCTGTGCACTGCTCTGCAGAGCCATGCTACACTATCCCAAACAATCAACTCTAAAACAAATAAAGCGAACACCCAAAAGTAACCACTATTTCACAGGAAATATCTCAGTTCTGAGTTATCTGTACAGAAGTTTCCCATCTCGTTCCTTTAGCAGCACTATACCATTTCTCACCCAACGACTGCATCATCAACAAAAAACCGAGCGCAAATCCAGTAGCTCCTGAATTAAAGCACGATAAACCAACAGAAGATACTCTCATGACTAGTAAGATCAAACAAAGGATCATAATAACACCAAAGTCCCCATCACTCTCAGTATTGAAAAGCGAAGATCAACAAATAAAATAACCGGCGATCAGCTTCATCCATTCGCGATCGCTCCAGCATTCCTAGTTGAACCACAAAATTCAATATCCGACGAATCTCACCGTCAACGCATCCAACAGATCCCAACCAAAATTTTCAAAAATAAAATAAACACACAAACATACACACAATACAACCTAATCGAAGAACTCAATATCTACACTCAGAACGAAAAAACAAAAATCTAAACATCAAAATCAACAAGAAGAAGATCAAAAAGATGAAGCTCTACGACCTGATCATTCTAGAACAAACACATCTGGCTAAGACGAAGAAGAAGATAAAGAGAGAGACGAGAGAGAGAGAGAGAGAGAGAGAGAGAGAGAGAGAAAGACATACCTAACAGGCTAACAGATTTGAGATTAGGAGAAGATCCGTGGCGTGGTCGAATGCTAGTTTCCGTTGCGTGGAACAGATGGATGAAAAAAGAAACAGAGAAGAAGAAGAATCTGCCGTCGATGCTCCTGCCGCTGATTAACAATAATAATAAAAATAATAAAATTGTTTAGTAGGTAGAGGTGGCGTGAAGTAAAGAAGGGGGTTTTCGTCCAGTTTGAGCAGCAAAAGAAGCAGCAAGAACGAGACAGACAAGAAGGAAGGAAGAAGCCTCTTGATCTTCTTCCACTCTCCAATTCTTCTCCATCAACGCATCACGAAAGCTTTCCTCTTTGCTTCCTACTCGGAGACCCTGATCCTCTGTAACTATCAAAACTACCTATTCTATAAACATTTTCTTTCCCTTCCTCCCTATGTTACTATGTATGTAGATGGTTGTACGCACTAAAATATTTTATTTTATAGAACCATTTAATTCCTAATAAGACGAAGACAATTTGCTTTTTTCTTCTTCTTTTTTTTTTCTTTTTTTGCTTTTTTTGGGTAAAAAACGATGTAGAGAACTGAACGAACTTTGTTTTTGATGCTTACCATATTCAATGAATATGAGCCTTGTTAATAATAATCAGTCTATTTCATCCAATACCGGTAGAGCTTCTCTTTTACTCGTTTTAACCTTAACATCTTCGCTAAATAACTGTTTGGTATGCAGGATATATAAGATTATTTTTATATGTTAAAATTTGATAGAATGTGAATGCAATTTTATTAGATATTTTTTTATCCTACAAATAACCTCAAAATTAATTTCGATTTCAACTTGTTAAAGCCAAACATGAGTATAAGATAATTTTTAATTATATCTCATCTAATTCTACATATCAAACAGTTCTTAAATTTTTTTAGGAGAGATTAGTTTAAAGAAGTTCCCAATATCATTTTAAATTTAATTATAACTAAATTGACATCTTTTAATAAATACTTAAACTAACAACCCTGTATGCAATATTTAAATTCATTTTTCATTAGTCTTTTGTCCAATGGGAGATAAAATAAATATGGTCATTGACTCATTATAAACTTAAATTCAGAATATATATATATATATGGCTTGGCTTGGCTTAGTTTTTCTTTCAATCATTGAAACACAATGTGCTGCACGCCTTTACTATGCTTAATCATCCACTGCAAACCCATGTTCCGTGTAACTACGGTGGAATGGGTGGAAACGGAATATTCTGGCAAAACGTAATAGGCTCAATCATTGGCGGGGGAATGAGTGAAAATATAATCAA
Organism: Tinospora cordifolia; assembly: GCA_030144865.1. NCBI lineage: Eukaryota > Viridiplantae > Streptophyta > Magnoliopsida > Ranunculales > Menispermaceae > Tinospora > Tinospora cordifolia. The sequence continues at coordinate 11,356 of JAJIYU010011696.1, forward strand.
GGTGCGGCATGTAAATGTTTTGATTTGAAAGCGATCATGTCCAAGACTTTGAGATCTTCTGGGCTAACTTATAACCTCTCTTATTGAAGCTGTTCAGCTTATTCATTTCTACTTCTTTAGAATATACTTTTTTAACACAATAATTATCCATTAAACGTGACCAACCTTGGCAATCGACAAACACCTGAAACCCCCTTTTTTTTCAGCTTCACGTGTGCATGGCTAGACGATGCAGCCCATGAACAAGGTAGTATCCTCGCTGCCGAGTTTTGCTGTCAGAAATCCTTCAATGCTTAATTTCTTCCTACTCAATTTCCAAAAGGGAAAACAAGAGTAGCTAAACTTGCAACTTAAGTTTAACATGCTGAGAAGTTAAATTGATAATTTTTTTTTCACTATTACTGTTAGATACATGGTTAAAAAATGTTGGCACTAAAACCAAAAATGTCAAAGTACAACATGAAGTATAAAAACTTAAATAAAGATTATACGCCCACTATCGTGATCTTGTTCTAAGTTCATTAAAATAAAAATTCTCACTTATTTGTAAAAAAATAACAATTAAATTTCCAACCTTTAACATGAGAGTTGAAGAACAAACCAACGTTTGTAAAGTTAAATTGATAGTTAAGAAAGACATTTTAAAAAATGAAAAACGGAAATAAAAGATATAAATAAAGAAACAAAAATCAATATTTGAATTCATCCTCATACAGGCCAGTTTCTCATAGTGATGACTTCACTAGCAAGACATGAACCAACAGAATTTGGGAGGCGCTCGCAAGTCATAATGAATAAAGCTATTCGTCGATCTTCAGGCAGTGGATTTTCATCTTCCACAATATATTTAAAAAGCAAAAGTAAATTATAAGACGCTGGCTACCAACAATAATGTCCAACAAACAATCTAACAGGCCACGGTACTTTTGGAAGTGAATAATATAGGCATTGACAGTGAAATCCAACCTACATATATATATAAATATGTAAATATAATACATATGCCAGCTATTATTATGTTTTAAATATTTATAAAGGCCAAGATTTGAAAACAAAAAAAAAAAAAAAAAAAAAGGAAACAATTCAGAACTCCAAACAAAACCAAGTTGAAGCTTACTCTTCCTCAACCAGAAAATCTGAGACCACAAAATATAAAACACAAGCGCAAACAAAACCCAAAGAGAAGCACAAGAATATCTAAAAGCATTTCCTGTGGACGATAGATGGACCCGACTCATCGTACTCTCCCTTTGATATCCACATCTGCAAGACAACATAAAACATTCCAAAGATTATAAACCACAATCCAACACTTCAATTGTCCAAACCTGGAAATAACCAACCACAGCTAGAAAATGGCTAAAGATTAAAGTTCACCTTAAAGGTAGGCAATGCTGCCTCATTAGAGAATGAAGGAAATAAACATAATTAAATTAGAATTACCTGTTGGAATGTGCTGAGTGATGCCAAAATAGACCCTCCAATCCAAACACTGTACTTTCTCTCTGGAGGAGCCACCACTTTGATCTTCATGCTGCTTGGTGCAAGAGCTGTAATCTCCTTGCTCATCCGGTCAGCAATGCCTGGGAACATCGTAGATCCACCACTGAGGACAATGTTACCATACAAATCCTTTCTGATATCAACATCACACTTCATGATTGAGTTGTACGTAGTCTCGTGAATTCCAGCAGCTTCCATTCCAATCAGTGAAGGTTGGAAGAGCACCTCAGGACACCGGAAACGTTCTGCTCCAATGGTAATAACCTGACCATCAGGTAACTCGTAGCTCTTCTCGATTGATGAGCTGCTCTTTGCAGTCTCAAGCTCTTGTTCATAATCAAGAGCAACATAGGCAAGCTTCTCCTTCATGTCACGGACAATTTCCCGTTCGGCAGTGGTTGTGAAAGAGTACCCTCTTTCAGTGAGAATCTTCATAAGTGCATCGGTAAGATCACGCCCAGCAAGGTCAAGACGAAGTATGGCATGTGGGAGTGCATAGCCTTCATAAATGGGGACTGTGTGGCTAACTCCGTCTCCAGAATCCAACACAATACCTGAGAAAGGTTAAAAAGAAGAAAATTGTTACATCAATAGAAATAGCAGGAATTCACCATCATGAGATAAAGTCCAGCATTTAAATCCCAATTCATTTAAAATGCCTTCACACTAACCTGTGGTACGGCCACTGGCATATAGGGAAAGCACTGCTTGGATTGCAACATACATGGCAGGTACGTTAAAAGTTTCAAACATGATCTGCGTCATCTTTTCTCTGTTGGCTTTGGGGTTGAGAGGGGCTTCAGTAAGGAGTACAGGATGCTCTTCTGGGGCAACACGTAGCTCGTTGTAGAATGTGTGATGCCAGATTTTCTCCATGTCATCCCAGTTGCTCACAATACCATGCTCAATGGGATATTTTAATGTAAGGATACCCCTCTTGGATTGGGCCTCGTCACCAACATAAGCATCTTTCTGACCCATTCCAACCATAACACCTGTGTGCCTTGGTCGACCCACAATACTTGGAAACACGGCCCTTGGAGCATCATCTCCAGCAAATCCAGCCTGCCACAAGAAAGCAATATTAGGTACATGACATGTTCATGGCACAACATAATAACATGTTCCTGAGAATATAGTTCTCACCTTAACCATTCCAGTACCATTGTCACAGACGAGGGGTTGAATATCCTCTGCATCTGCCATTACTTATACTAAGCCTGCAAAATGAAACAACATAAAAATATCAGAATAATATCATAACAAATTAAAGATACTCCACTAACTACACCAGCAATTAATCACTGAATATTAGTAAGGAAAAAAAAAATCCTCAAAAGATATTTGATTTTAATATGACAATGATTAATCTTTGATGCCCAGAGTAATGAAAATTTATTACCGAACCATGCAGTTATTGATATGTTAAACGTACAACTCAAGGTCTTCTTGATGTAGCTCTAGAGATGGAAGACAATCTTATTCTATTTGTTGTTCAGGAAAAACTAATGTCTAAATTCTTCTAGGGATCCATCCATATCTTACAAAACAGTTGGTTTTCCAAAAACTATATGTGTGTCAGCAGCATCATGGCATTCAATTTTCTAATATAAAATATGGCAGTGTGATAATTCAACCACTCAGTTTTTTTGCAAGTGCCTACACTCATTTGAGCACCTTACAAAGAATCAAGAACATTGTGTTTTTAAAATATAACGAAACTTATAAAGAATCAAGAACGTTGTGGTTAAAAAATATAACGAAACCAATCAAGTACAAATTCCAGCACACCGAGAACTCTCAAAATGAAATGCTAAATTTAGTCCTTGCACGACGTATATTACAAGAGAAAAATAAAGGAAAAAAAACGAAATCTCAAACCGTATGAACAGATCTACATACTACTACGAAATTCAAATAAAGCAATCACTAATCAGCACAAACAGAGAACAAATCTGATAGCACTAATCAACTCCATCTTAATGATCTAGACACAACCAAGTGATTTTAGTAAACAACTCAAGAAGCACGGATCTAATCGATCACGAACGATGGGCAAACACCTTAGCCATCCCAAACAACTAATCCGCCAGAGAAAAATAAAATTACTAACACAACTGCATGCGATCCAGATTCTAGATCTGGCTTCTAACATATTCCACGAAGCATATCAGAGCCACATAAAATTAATACAAGTAAATCAGACATCTTTTCCACTCCACCAAA
>JAJIYU010011697.1:0-15118 GCA_030144865.1 Tinospora cordifolia
TATCCAAATAGTCACTATCTATCATACAGAACCCGAGAACACATAGTCCCTGGAATCTTAGCTAAAAATACTATCAAATGAAGTCCTAAAATCATGATTTAAAATTTCAGGGAAGGTTTAAGAAATCTAGAACAGATCTAAAAAATTTGGTGCAAATCCGACATATGGATTGTCGGCAGAAAAATCGACAAGCTTGATGTGTAAGAGAACAAATAACCCAAATTTGACTAAGTGTCGAGGTTTGAGATTTCCAACTAATTTTGACTCTTTTTGACCCAATTCTGACCTGAATGGCCTATGTTGACCTAATTTGGGCATGGATTGACCTAAGGTGACTAGTATGACCGCATTGACCAGAGTTTACCAGAATTGACTATGTCTGACCGATTGACCAAAACGGCTCAAGTCCATCAAAACTAAGCTGGGACTGTGATATTAGATATTGGGCCACTGTACGGATAGAACTGAGATTGAGTTTTGATTGATGCAGATTCGAGAGGGTATAGCGGGGCTTTTCCGGTTGTCGACGGGACATCGGTGCACAGGACCCGAGGTGAGTAGTTTGATTCAGGTGATTCTATGACTTTTATTCCTTGCATAAAACTTGTATGAAATGACATGGTTTGAATGGTTTCATGGGACTTAGATACATCTAGTTGATTTTGAGATATGTAGATGTACACAGGTAGCGAGACCAGAGGCTCGAGGTCCGAGCGCGGGGTCAGGGTATAAGGTGAGATGAGACTCGAGGTCTTAGCGCGGGGTTAGGGCATGTGATTAACGCACCTAGCTTCTGACCCGCTCGAGTGATGGCACTTGGGGACCGAGTGCGGGGTTAGGGTACTTGAGGGGTAAGCCTAGCTTACGACCCGCTCAAATGGCCAATATGCCTGACCTACGACCCGCTCAAGCGATGACCACAGGTTGGGTTTTGTTGAGCTAACCTAGCCTGGATATGTTTTTAACTGGCATGAATTTAAGATGGTTTTTGAAACCATTGCACTATTTATAACTGTTTTCATACTATGTCATGCTTTCGAATGCCACATTATTTTATTGTTCATACATACATACATTGTTTTGGAATATTGGTTATGGTTGAGATGTAGATCTTTCTACTCACTGAGCCACGTGGATTTTAAGTTCACTACTCTATTACCATTTCAGGTTCTTCAGTGGTGGACAAGGGAAAAGGCATAGTGATTGCCTGATTCCCTGACGATCCCTGTCTTAGTTTCTTTTTGGTCTTCTCCTTTTCATTTGAGGTTAGTCATTGTTGTACTAGTCTTAAATGGCTAAATGTGTATTTTGGACAAAACTAATGTAAATGAAATGCTTTCGCTTTAGTTGTTGCTTGTTTTTACTTCTAATTGTTCCAGTTATTTTGACATCGTCTGGTTGTGTGAGATTTAGAAATGGCTTAACAGTGGTCGGACGAACTCGACTTGGTGAGAGGGTTCGTCAGGCCACTATGCCGATCGGGCCGCCCTTGGCTCAGGGAAGGGGTCCCAACAATCCCGCTTTTTTAATAACACAAAACGAAGTATGAATATACTTTTATTTCTTTTTCAAAAAAGTACTACAAAAGGAAAACAAATAATACAAGCATAAAAATATAATGGACGTATAAATTAAAAAAAATTATAAATTTTGATTGTAAAATGTAAAAAAACTAAATTTGATTTATCCAACTTAGTTTAATTTATTTAATCTTATTCATTTTTATTCTATCGTATCAAATCTAATATAATCTTCCTTAGTATTTTATCTTTCATTTTTTTCTATCATATCTTTTATCTTGTTAAATACAAAATACATAAAGTAAAGAATAAAAGTATAAAAATATTACTGGCGTAATAACTTTGTTAATAACGTAACAATATTTTAATACATTCATTAGCATAACTATAGTATTTGTAAATAATACTTTGAGTCACTATTTACATGAACAAATAAAATGCAACATATATATTCCTCTTTATACAAATGGCCTACATTTTTCTTTTATTCTTTTTTGAATGAATACCATAAAGATAATCTATTGCCCTATCATTTATCTTAAAAGATGGAATTTTCTAACTCACATAAAGTTACTCAAAACGGTTTCAACTCTAATCAATCATTCTATATTATTTTATTTTACTCTCTATATTAATATAATGTTGGTCTCAGACCATTACTATTCAAGTTTATCCCGATATTATATATGGTTGTCATTGTTATACTTCTCATGAGAAAAATTCTCTAACCTGCCTAACCATATATTTGATCAAAAAATAAAATAAAATAAAATAAATTTTTATCATAAATATAAAAATATAATATTTTACAAGGGTTATATATAAGAAGCCAATAAAATCTCATCTCCTATTAATTTTATAAAACCAAAATGATTTATTTAATATTATTGTATTTGAAAAATATATTAAGATGATTTTCTTGGTTGCATATTTTATTAACTTCTTTTCAAAAGAAATAAAAATTTTTCCATCTTAATAACTCATTAAATAAATATGTATTAATTATCTCTTTTAAATATACTTTTTTAACAATTTAGATGAGTTACTTTCGCAAAATCACATCTTCACTCTTTTAGTCTTTTTTTCATTTCACATTGTCCATTAAAAAAAGACATTTTCAATTTCATCACTTTTTTTTTATAAATTATACTAGAATTATTTATCTAAACCCACATTTTTTGCTAAATGAAGAACTAAGTTAATTAAAATTTATGAGTGATTATGTATTATGAATTATTCTTTTATATATATTACTATACATTGTCATTATCTACTTTATTTTATACAAGTCAACTTTTTTTTTATTAATTCTAATATTATTTTTAATTAAACACTTTTATTAATACCAACTTAAAATTTCTATAATAAACATGATCATATATGATATTAGACTATTATTTAGGTTGATATGAACCTAACATTTGAATACATTTCATAAATTATATATATTTAAAAAAATGAAAAATAAAAGAGCCACCAAAATCAAAATCCTCGAATCAAAATACAACAGGCAAAGCGTAATCATAATCCTCAAATCAAAATACAACAACTTAAATAAATACGTAGTTACTTACAAAATTTGTAGAAGTAGCGCACCAACAGGTAAAAATGCCAACACAGCTTGTTTTACTTATCGCAGCCGCCACCACCAAATGATCATATGATGCAGTAGCACAATAATCACCAATAGAAAACTTGCATGTGTTGCAGTAGCAGTAAAAACACACTAAATGTGGTATGCAAAAGTTGGGGAAATAAGGTACAAAATGAGCAACCAAAGTAAAAAAACTATAAAAAAGGGGTTTGCTGCCGATGAAGAAGACGAAGAAAAAGCTTGCTGAAAAATGCAGAGGGGAGAGGAAAGAAGAAAACGGTGGGGGAACACAGATGGTAGAAATACAGTGGTGATTTGCATAGAAGGGGAGAGGGGTGATTTGGACACAACCCAGACGATTTGCACAGAAGGGAGCAAGGGAGATGGCTGCAAATATGCAAATGGCAACCGATTTGTATAGAATGGGGGCTGATGAAGATGGTGGTGATTTGCACAGAAGGAGAGGACGACTGGAAAAACGTTGGGGGGTCGATTTGCACACAATGGATGGCTGGAAACACGCAGATGGGGGGCGATTCTTTGGCGATAAAGACAGTGGTAATTTGCATAGAAGGGGAGCGATGAAAATGGCTGGAAAAATGCAGATGGAGATCGATTTGCACAGAGTGGGACGGTTGCTGCTACTGATCTGCACAGAAGGGAAGAATAGAAGCGCGATGAAAATGGCCGAAAAACCAGTGGTGGCACAAAAGGAAAGAAGAACAACCAACCGATGCTAGAAATGGGAGATTACAGTGGTATTTATAGCATGCCGCCTGTTGAACAGGCGGCATGTTTGAAATTTGAAAACACACATGCCGCCTGTTTAACAAACGGCATCTGTGAATTTCAAAATTCAAATTCATTGCCTGTTCAACAAGCGACATTTCTAGATTTCAAATTTCAAACTTTTCGCTTGTACAACAAGCGACAAGTTTGAATTTTGAAATACACTGATGCCGCCTGTTCAACAAGCGACATGGTTTTCATCCTCCCCCACACTGATGTGGTGATGATTTTCATCCTCCCCTGCACTAACGTGGTGATGACCTGGTGCTTAGCTGGCATGGACTTGCCTAAATAGGGATATTCTATTATGGGAAAACTGAAAAGGGATATAAAATAAAAATCATGCTTAAAATGGTTTTTTTTTCCAAATTCACTATATAAAGATATATATATATATATATATAAGGACTTCACCCAAAAACATTACTTGTCTGGAAAATTATAATATTTGGACACAACAGAAGTCTATATTTTTTGGTCATCGAATGTGGCGTTACGTCACAGGGGACAAACAATACTCAAAGCAAGGTACCAATGAGATTGATGCTGAGTTTAAAAAGACATGAGCTTTGGACTAGTACTCATTAGATTTTATCTTGGTTAATCAATACTTCTATCCCATCTATTTAATCATCTTTCCAATATTTCATAACGCTCAACTTGCATAAAATTTTTTGGCTAACCAATGTAATTGTTCTAGTGATTTAGTGTAACACCCCAACCCCCACATTCTTTGAGTATTGAACATAACCACCATTCTTTAACAGTGGACTTAACCATTTGGCGAGTTAGGTCCATGTTACTTTACAAATAACACACACTTGACTTTCTATGTCCATTATCTCATGCCTCAATCCAATTTAAGAATACATAATCCAACTTTAATTGAACAACGTCACGTTGTAATAGATAAAGGAAATACTAGTCTTTATTAATTCATAAAGGGAAAAAGTACATAACTTTTAATTAAAAATAATTTCGGCGGAATCAAAACTTGGCGACATGCCTACATAGAAACTTTCCAAAAATATTAAGAAAAACGTCTCTTAACCAAAATCCATGGCATGATCAATTTCCTAAAAAAAGAGAGGAAGGGGTGAGCACAAAGCTAAGTGGATCTTTTTCAAACAACTATTTTTTAAATTCAAATCAATAACACATTCATATTTCAAACACTTACATACATTAGGCATTTCAAGCATCCGTTTGTTTAAAGTTGAAACTTTAGACCATAAAGGTTTTTAAGCCCTTGATGTTCTTAACAAAGTACATCCTTAGAGTGAAATATAGCTTTTCTTAGCCAATTTTATTGGACTTTTGGAACTTAGGGGACCTTACCCACCAACCAAGTACTATGGTCTTAAAACCATATGAACTAATCATATGAAAAGAACATCTATAGCAACTCACATGTTTGCTATAATGGTTCGTGGTTATTTTCACCATCTTCTTTTGTTAAATCTTATATCCTTGAATCATCAAAAAATTTTAGAACATGGAACTAAGGTAAATAAAATTCAGAATGTTGAATAATTTGAAAATCAAATCATGAAACAACCATAATCATGCATCATACTTTGAAATAAAGCCTAAGCATGATATTAAACATGGCATGAATATTATGAATGCATAAATCTGAACAAGGATCAAATTTGAAACTGAAATATATTTTAGAATACTAGAACTGAAACTATTTTGATTTCTAAAGCCATACAAATAATGAACATGCTAGTAATTCAAATAAGAAAAGGGGTGTTTCAGAAATCACTTCCACCTTGAGATGTATTTTTCCAAAAGTCCAGCAAAGCTCCCAACATCTTTAATACTTTCAAACACTAATAAAACAACTCTCTATTAGCTTCTAAATGCTAGAACTAAAAGCCTCTCATCTTTGCACAAAAGAAAACGAAAAGAAAAGAAGAAGAAGAAGTTTGAGAGCACTATTTTGAGGGATCTCTCTTGTTTTTGGAATGAATGATTGTGAGCAACTTATGGTGGTTTATATAGGAGCTCATGAGCATATGGGACGTCCTTGGGCAGCTCTTGGGCAGCATGGGCAGCTTCCCACTTTTGAGCAAGTTTTCAAACACCAAAAGAGAAATATGGCAAGTTTGCACAAGGATCACTAAACTTGTCAATTTTCTTATGAGCCATGATTTGGTTCATTAAATTTCTTAATTAATATCAAGGAATATTTTCAGACTTAGAATAAGGCTAATATCACTATGGGACGTCCCAAGTTAGATCAGATCATGCTCATGTAATATTCTTATTTGGATTCATAGCTTATTCATCACACAACTCATATGGAAAACTTTCCTATTTTATATTCTTGGACACCAAGAATGGGGAGTATGTTATCAGCCTTGAGAGGACACTAGATCATGGTCTTAGGAATCCAATGTTGGCTCATGGAAACATTTTAATCAAGCTTATATGAGGGCTGGTGCATCACATGGTCTCTTCCCTTGAGTTGACACCAAAAGAGAAGGAAAGCTTCTAATTTTGGAACCTTCTAATTTTGATTGTGTGGACAGCAAGGGACGGCTAGGGTTTGGCTCTAATTAGACATTTAACACTTCTAATTTTGTTGCTCACATGTGCACACACTCACATGTGCATGGTTGGGACGTTCTTGGGTTATGTGGGTGCACACTTGATCATTCTCTTTGGTACATGGGATCGTTTTGTCTTGATTCCTAATCATGGGTGATGCCCCATATATGTGAGTGCACTAAATCATTTAAATGGTACATAGGATCATTTTACATAAATTCAAATAAAGGAACATCCTATGGAGTTTTGGGTAGGTTGAGAGTACACTCGATCACGATGTTTCACCCATGTGACTTGCACATGTTAGGATGTATGTTTATATCATGATGACCTCATTACCACTCATGGGTTTACAGCAATTTGACAAAAATTAATATCTTATTATTCACAAAGAATTATGATTTATAACCTATAGTTTTGAAATCACATAAAAAATTAAGAATTTCGATATATGGTTTGGCCAAATTGGTTTTCATTTACTTTTCTTATTTAGAACCCAATGAAAGCATTATGAAATGAAAACTCGAATCTTGGTCAATTGTTTTAATTTTTGGATATGATGTTTATTTTGTTAATTCGTGTTATCCTGTTTCGTTTCGGGTCATTTTGATTCCCCAAAATACCCTGAATGACAATTATTCCTAATTTAGACTCCTTGAAGGGCGTTTGGCAAATGAAAACCCTAACAGTGACCAATTGTTCTAATTTTCGAATATGTTGTCCAATTAGTTGGTTCATATCACCTTACTTAATTTCAAGTTGATTTGGATCTCTAAGGGTCACTAAATGAGAGTTTTGAAACCTGCTAAATTTAGCCCTAAAATGAGCCTAGTTTCATTTTGCACCCAAATGCACTGATTTGATGATAAATTTCATTTAATTGAATATAGAAAATTCAGGGTATTACATTTTGCACTTCAATGTTAATTAGAATCTTGCCTACAACACTTACGGCAAGTACCAGGTTAGTTAATTTTAGACTTTCACTCGCAAATGAACGGACTTTGGGATCAATTAGTTCGCAAATGAGCACTAGGTCAGTACATTAAAGACAAATTCAAGTTGTTGCCTAAGGATGGCGCGCCCCTATCAAATGCAACGTTTTATCGACAATTAGTTGGTAGTCTTATCTATCTTACTGTCATTCAGCCTAATCTATCTTATATTGTTTAGCTTGTGAGTCAATTTATGCATGTTCTAAGATCTTCTCATTATGCAGCAATTTTACGTATACTTAGATATGTCAAGAGTATCATGTTCAATAGTCTTCATTTCTCTACCCACTCTTCCTCATACCTTCATGCATTTTTAGATGTTGATTGGGCTGATGATCCTACTGATCGTTGTTATGTTAATTGATATTATTTTCTTCTTGGTTCGTCACTAATATCTTAGAAGAGTAGAAACAAACCTTTGTTTTACGTTCTAGTACATAAGTTGAATATCATGCATTGGCAGATGTCACTTCTAAGTTGTTATGAATTCGATGATTGTTGTAAGACATGAGAGCCTCTCTTTCTGTAGGTTCCACTCTTCACTGTGATAACATGAGCGTCATACAAATTGTCCATAACGACATGTTCCACAAGTGAAAAAAACAGATTGAGATTAATTATCATTTCGTTTGTCCGTATATCAAACATGATACTCTTCTTTTGACCCACGTTGCATCTACTGATCAACTTGCTAGCATTTTCATAAACAACACCCATTTAGCGACATCAAGTCCCAGTTGATAAACTCAAGATGGCTTTTTCTTTAACACATTGAGTTTGAGGGAGAATGTTACTATATATATTTTATATTATAGATATTATTATAGATGTTATATTATATTCTTCAATATCTACAAGATTTTATATTATACTCTCTTGTATCTATAAGATATTATATTATAGTCTTGTATCTTTTATATTTCTATATTTATTCAAATTGTATAAGTATAAATATTCCCTTTGTAATATGCAAACATCATTTAGAATTCAAAAATTCAACTCATTACAATTGTAAACATTGTGCTATTGTAAATTGTTAAGACAAATATGAAGGGCTATAAACTAAAACACATGAAAAAGAAAAAAACGAAACACATTAGTCTAAACTAACCCAAAAACATTAATAATTTTAAAATCTCAATCTATATGTTCCTTTAAATATTATGTTTATCAAATAGGTTAAAATAAACATATTTAAGCTTTAAAATTAACTTAACTTGTTTAACTCTTCAATTAAATATATTGGGTTTGATTTCAAATATTATTTAGATGAGTTGGGTTTAGATTTATAATCGGAACCATAAGTATAAAATGTCACAATTATGAATCAGTAATATGAATTACCATGCCTACAAATATTCTAGTCTAAATGAGAAATATAAATCTTTACTTGGTCTCATGTTCCCAATTTTACTCACCTGGTTGTGACATGGTAAATCACATATATAGATAATACTAACAAAAAAATATATAAATTATTTTTTTCCTCTAAAATATCACTTCCTAAAACAAAATCTTGACGAACATATACGCTAATTTACACAAAAATTAAACGAAAGCTACGGTTGATTAAGGGTGAATCAACACACAGATATATATGTATACAACCATTAAACTTTTTTTTTTCTTTTTCCTTTTTTTTTTCCCTTTTTTTTTTTTCCTTTTTTTTTTTCCTTTCATGGGTGGCCACTGCCACCCATGAAGATCAGTTTCATCAATCATACATGGCAACACATTAGAAACTGTTCCAAGAAGTAGAAATATTGGGATAACCTTATCCGACAACACCGGCATGAGAGCCAGCCACGTCGGACGAGAACCCGATGACATGGCTACCGAAATCTCCAATGCTCACCTCTCGTTCACCCTCTCCAATCGTCTCTGTCTATCTCTAACCCTTCCTTCTTCATATCGCCATTCGTTCATTTGCGTCTCTCTTGTTTCACTCACTTTCTTCCTTCTTTTAACAGATCAGAAACAGTAGTGACAGTACTGTCACTAGAGTAATTAGCAAAGAGAGAGTGGGAGAGATAGCAGTAATGGCTTCCACATCTGCTGTGACAATGACAATGCCTCTGACTTGTGCGAGCCACAAGAGGGCTCCACCGAGCTCCGACGCCTTCTTCAAGCCATTGCCGGTGAGGCGTTCTGCTTTGGCCAAGCCGGAGAAGACGGTGAAGTCGAGGTTGGTCAAAGTGCAGGCATCGCTGAAGGAGAAGGCGGTGAGTGGATTGACGGCGGCGGCACTGACGGCGTCGATGGTGATACCAGAGGTGGCGGAGGCGGCGTCGGGAGTCTCGCCGTCCCTCAAGAACTTCTTGCTGAGTATTGTCGCCGGAGGAGTTGTGTTGGTTGTGCTGGTTGGAGCCGTCATCGGCGTCGCCAACTTCGATCCTGTCAAGCGAAGTTAGAGTAATTTTATGAATTTATTATGATAATAGCAGAGAAGAAGAAGCTTGCAAAGCTGTGTTGAAAAATGTTTATGAGACAAGTTGGTTTCCTTTAATTTTCTTGCTTCTGTAATTGACTTCTTTTTTAATTTTAATCTTATGTTTGTTTTGTTGTTATGTACGTCTCTGTAATTTCATCAAACTCTATTATTGCATCTCTCTCTCTCCCCTATGGCTTCAAGAAATTGTTGCTGAAACCTAGCTAGTTTCTTTTAACAGCGAATTAAAGACTTTTTTCCAACCTTTTTTTTTTTTTTGGCGATTTTGATGAAGTGGAAGAATATGGAAGCATTTAAGGCGATTGGATCAGGTCAGATAAGGCAAGCAAATTGCATGATCAGCCAGATGAATTGTAGTTTCCATAGTTACAAATTAGGATGGGTAAATCGTGTTGTTCCCGATTTGATTCTCTCATCATAATTTGGATTTGATCACTTGTGAATTGGTAATCTATTGAATATCTGTGCGCTGAAACAGGCTAAATCGAGAACTATAGATTTCACAAGCGAATCATATGATTCTCTTCGATTGTCACTCATACGTGCTCCACTGTAGTTTGTAGAATTCTCCTCGATTCAGCTAAAATTTAGTGGTTTTTTTCCCCTCGCGTGTATATGTGCTCCATAACTCAAAGAAAAACCTCAATGCCCTTCTTTCAAAAGAAATTCTTGATGATTAAAATAAAGCTTCATCTTTCTCGTGCAATAAGGTTTTTGGAGATATTTTCTTACTTAAATCTACTTGATTTCTCTTTTTTTTTTCCCCTACTATAATCCAACTAAGAAACTGTTAGGAATCACCTAGTTATTCTCAATTGACATGTTTGATGTCCATACAGTTTGTTTTTCTTTTCTTATGAACTCAATGATCAATATCGGTAGTTTTTTGTTACCTTGGATCTTGTTTCTCTTTTTACTTTAAACTTGATTTGGCATCTTCTTTTACAAAACAAACAAAACAATGGATATTTCCAAAAATTACATTTCTACAGTTTTTTAATTAATTTCCTTCCTAAAATGATCCTTTACAATCTGTTTTAGATTTTCGTTTCTCATCATTTTTTGAAGGAAAGTATTCCAAAAACATTCCTTGAAGATTACAGACCGTTGTCACAAATTTAGAAGGTTTCCAAACTGCTATCAATTCAATGCAGACTGTTGTCACAAATTTAGAAGTTCTCAAAATGCTATCAATACAATGCAGGTCGTTGTCACAAATTTGGAAGGCTCCCAGATCTCTAACAATCTCACTTTTCCAATTATGGTGCCTGTCTTGCTCATTTCTAGATCTTTGTTATTCAGCTCGTCTATCATGACTGCTTGTATCATAGTAAACCCAGATTCTCTTGCTGATCTTCTTGCTCTATTTCATCAATCTATTTAAGGGCTGATGTACCTCGGTTTTGATCATCACTCTAGAAGCCAATCAATTAGAGGTGTTCAATTGGTTGTCTTGTAAACTGTATTAGTGTTTTATTTTGTTTGAGTGATCAAAGAAGTTGCAGAACGTCTTAGTCTTGATTATTTCTGTTTACAGAGATAAATCTGTAGGGTTGATAGAAAAACAGATCATTGTTTCTTGTTACAGTCTTCTTGTTAGAGTGTGTTTGAGTTTCCTGGTTTGTTACTGTCAGAGGTCGTTGAACCTGTTGAAACTCTGTGTAACTTACAAACTTAGTGGATTCTCAAACTAGGCAAGGCCCCGCAGATGTAGGATGTTTGAGTCGAACTGCATAATCAACTGCTGCGTGTCTCTGTCCTTCTTGAATTTATCTGCCTAAGTACAATTGCCATACCTGCAAATTAGAACACATTTGTCTTATCATTTTTCTATTGGTATCAGAGCAGGTTACACATTCTTTGTAAAGCCACTAACCCAGCTAGTGAGATCCTTTTTGTAGGTGTGAGTCATTCTACTACAATCAGACATTATCCCAAGGAAGATGGGTCTATCACTAGACCACCACTTCTTGAAGAAGAAAGTTACACCTATTGGAAAACCAAGATGCGCCTATTCATTCAATCAATTGATGAACTGTCTTAGAGAGTTGTTAAAGAAGGTTGGACTCCTCCCACCTTAAAAAACAGCTCCGGTGCCAAGCCAAAGTCTGAATAGTCCGAGGAAGATACAAAAATGTTTCAAACAAACTCAAAGGCCCTTAACACCATTTTCAATGTTGTTGATACTGAATAGTTCAAGTTAATTGCCATATGTGAATCTACTAAAGATGCTTGGGAGATCTTACAAACTTCACACGAAGGTACGAGTGTTGTTCGCATATCCAAACTACAACTACTAACCTCTCAATTTGAAATGTTGAAAATGGAAGAACATGACATCATTTCAGTCTTCAACAGCAAGATACGCGATATTGCAAATCAAGCATTTCATCTTGGAGAGAAATACACTAATAAAAAGCTTGTGAAAAAAGTCTTGAGATCATTAGCATCACATTTTGCAGCGAAAGTTGTAGCTATCGTAGAAGCAAAAGATCTGACCAAAATGCGACTTGAATATGAAATGAGTTTTCAAAATCAGAAAACTAGACAAAGGCATCGCACTGAAAACAGAAACCAGTTCACAGAATATGGAAGACGAGCTTGCTTTGATAACCAAAAACTTCAACAAATTCATGAAAAAATACAGGAAGTTCAACTCGTCTTCTAAGAACAGGTTTGAAAACAAAAAATTTGTTACTGATTAATCTAAGTTTGATAATCGTTTCAGGAACATAAAATGCCACGAGTGTGGAGGCATATGGCACATTTAGGTTGAATGCATCAATATAGTCAAGAAATGCAACGAATGTGGGGGTATTAGACACTTCCAAGGTGAATATGTCAACACTGCCAAAAAGAAATCTATGAATGCTACATGGAGTGATGACTCTGAAAATAGCCAAGATGAAGAAGAAGATACTACAAACAATTTCATCGCATTCACTGCTCCTATCAGAATGGAACGTAGTGGAAATTCTTGTGCAGTAGTCTCACACGAATCTGGAAGTGAAGATAACGAAGTAAGTTCAGAAGATTTCAGAAACTCCTATGAACTCATGTATGAAAATTGCTTACAGGTTCACACACTAAATAAAGCATTAGAGGAACATGTTCGCAAAATGTCAAAATCCATTAAATGTCTTGAAGATGTTGTCAAAGAAAAAGAACAAAGGATTGAAGAACTTACAAGTAAGCTGAAAACTGCTGAACAGATTTTGAATCGCTTAAACACTGGAAAGGCCAAGCTAACTGAAATCTTAGATAAGGAAAAAACTCCATATGACCGAAGAGGACTTGGATTCAAAAATGAATCCCTACACAAAAACCAGTCCAGCTCAAAAGTCACTAATGAACAAAACGAGCAACACTCTCATCATGGAAGAATAACCAGATTACCAGTCTGCTACTACTGCAATAAGAAAGGCCATAAATGGAGATAGTGCCACAGTTTTCATTGCAACATAATGCAAAACAACAAGAAGAAAAGCAAACCATTATAGAAATGGGTTCCAAAAGAAAACAATCAAGCATTAGTAGCCCACACCGCTCCGTCAGCTCAATCAGATGAAATATGGTATATGGACAGTGGATGTTCTAAACATATGACAGATAACAAACATTTTCTAACCTCATTTTGTGCAGGAAAGGATGGTCATGTTACTTTCAGAGATGGAGGAAAAGGAAAATTTCTTGGCAGAGGAACCTTAAGTGTTGCTAGATTGCCAAAACTAAGAGATGTGTTGTTCGTTGAAGGTCTAACAGCCAATCTGCTCAGCATCAGTCAACTATGTGACAATGATCTTACTATTAACTTCACCAAAGAGGGATGTCAGATCATTGACAAATCAGGGACGACTATCATGAAAGGTGCAAGAACTTCAGAAAACTGCTATCAAGTTGTCAAAAGCATTATGACTCTCCTAAAACAATGTCACAACTTTGTCATCAACTCCATGGAAATCTAGCATCAAAAATTTGGCCACATGAACTTCAAAACTCTCAAAAATATTAGCAGAATTGGAGCTGTTCGAGGGCTACCAAAACTAAATTTCGATTAGGTTGCTGTTTGTGGTCTGTGCCAACTCGGAAAGCAAAAAAGAGCAAAACATTCATCTATTCAGCTTACTAACACTTCCAGAATTCTGGAACTTCTTCACATGGATCTTTTTGGACCAATGCAAACTGAAAGTATCGGATGAAAGAGGTATGTTTATGTGTGTGTACATGATTTCTCTCGATTTACTTGGTTTACCTTTCTCATAAAAAAATCAATTTGACATTTTTAAGAATCTGTGTACAAAGTTGCAAAATGAAAAAGGAATGAGTATCCAAAAAATTAGGAGTGATCATAGGAGAGAGTTTGAAAATCAATTCTTCACAAACTACTGTTGTCGGGACCCCTTCCCAGAGCCAAGGGCGGCCCGACCGGTACAACGGCCTGACGAACTCTCTCACCAAGACGAGTTCGCCCAACTATTGTTAAGCCATCTTTGCAAACCTCATGTGATGGGACGATATTAGAATAATTGGAATCATTAAAACCAAAGTAAGCAATAATCCAAAACGAAAGCATTTCATTTACATGAGTTTGTCCAAAATGCATACTTAATCGTTTAGAATAGTACAACAATGACCAACCTCAAGGAAAAGGAAAAAACCAAAAAGAAACTGGGACAGGAATCGTCAGGGAATCAGGCAATCACTATGCCTTTTCCCTTGTCCACCACTGAAGAACCTAAAATGGTAATAGAGTAGTGAGCCTAAAATCCACGTGGCTCAATTAGTGGAAAGATCAGCATGTCAACCACAACCAATATTCCAAAATAGTGCATATATGCATGAGCAATAAAACGATATGACATTCGAAAGCATGACATAGTATAAAAATAGTTATAAGTAGTGCACTCGTTCCAAAAATCATCTTAAAATCACGCTAGTTAAAAAGCATATCCAGGCTAGGTTAGCTCAACCAAAACCCAACCTATGGTCATCACTCGAGCGGGTCATAGGTCAGGCGTATCGGCCACTTGAGCGGGTCGTAAGCTAGGCGTACCCCTCAAGTACCCTAACCCCGCGCTCGGTCCTCAAGTGCCATCACTCGAGGGGGTCGGAAGCTAGGCGTGTTAGCCACACACCCTAACCCCGCGCTCGGACCTCGAGTCTCATCTCATCGTATACCCTGACCCCGCGCTCGGACCTCGAGCCTCTGGTCTCA
>JAJIYU010011698.1:0-7500 GCA_030144865.1 Tinospora cordifolia
TTATTATTATTATTATTATTATTATTATTATTTCGTGGCTTGTCTTTTCCATTATGCATATAATTGGTCAAAATAGCTTCTTCTGGTTTTGTTGAGGGAGCCAAGGGCGAAAAGCTAGGATGATGACGAGTCATTACTTTTATTCTGTTTGGAAATTAGAAATTACTTGTATGCTGATAGTTGTTTGTGAAGTCCAATTACATATTGGAACAAAAGTAAACAAAGGAGTCATTTCATATTAGTAGTAATTGAGTTCAGTTACATAGATATGTAGTTACTTTATAATTTCAATTAGAGGGGTGAATGTAGTTGTATTACAATTACAATTTGCTGTGATACCTTCACTCAAGTATGTGTGCCGGACACAGGTACATGTCGAGCAGTTTGATTCTTTGATTCTTAAATTTGGGGATACAGAGACTAAGTATCCTTTATGTTGTTGCCGTTCTTTTTTTTTTTTTTTGGTGCGTTCTTTGCCCTTATTTATCAATTTTGGTCTCTCGCTTAAGTAAATTTTACCAATTAGTTATTATCTTCTTTAGTGTTGTCTCTTTTTTATATAAAGAGTTTATTATCCTTTTTGATCTCAAACATGTCGCAAACCCATATCCAATCATGAAGTGTTGGACACAAGTACATCAAGCTAAAGTAAAAGGTCCAGTTACATAGGTTATTTGATGTTATAAATATGAGATAGGTTTTGAGAAATATTCTTCCCATGTTTATCAATTGTATGTCATAATATTGAATAGAAGTAATAAAAAAATTATCTAGTTTATTGTGGGATGTTTTCGGCTATTCTTCCATTGAGATTACTTTATATTAAAGAGGATCATGAAAGAGGAATCATGCCAAATCACTGCCATGCAAAATTTCCTTCCCATATCCTTGTGAAATAATAAAAAGACAAGGTATTTTTATACATTGATTATGTCAATATAAATCAATATGAAATCAAAACATGCTAGTAAATTGGTAATGGTATTCAATTGTTGATTGGGACATCATGTCCTGCCTCATATTCTTTTGATAATTCTTTTTTGTGGGTGGAAAATACACATCAACGTATGCCTTGCCTCAAATACTAGAATTTTTTGGTCAAAGAGAAAACAACATGGCACTACATGGCTCTTAGGTTAGTAGATAAGCGCAAAGGCTTCTTAAGGAAAAATAAATGGAGAAAGACCAACAACAAGAGGGAAAAACCCTCACAACAAGAAGAGATACAACAAAGCAATCGCTTATTACTAGTGTCATTAAGAGTGCGATGAATTACAAAAACTGCATCAAGAACAAGACTTGAATAATCTATGCTTTAAATTCATGCTCTAGATCTATGAAGACCTTGGAAGAGACAAACCAACTTAGATCTTTTGCCTCTTGCTTCATTTCCTACTCAGATCTTTAAGAGTGGCAGGTCACTGCTCTCTTTCTTTCTTCTCCAACCCTTGTTCCCTACTGAGTTTCTAGGATTTGCCACTGTTCTATCACTCACTTTTTTCCTGGAGTTTCTTGCCTTCCAAAACCATACCTATGGGTCCAACCAACATTTCAAAGGCCAGATATTTTGGATGGTTGACAGTTACTGATGGGAGTTGATTCTACCTTATTCAACCTTATACATAGTGAAATGTAACAAAAAAAAAATCCTAGGAAAAATTTTTTATCTTTATCAAACATGTCAAGACCTCTACGAGATAGTCATTGTTACAAAATTATGACTTTTCCTTCATTAATCTACTGAACCTATGATTAATTCCCATTCAGTTGTGCTATTGGTGTTGGCCACATGAAGAGTGCAAACATGCCAATAAGGTACTGATATAAAGTCTTAACTTCTTTACCTGCTCTAGCACTAGTAATAGTTGTCAGAATTTTGATTTCAATGTATCAATCCTACAGGTCACAATATGATTTAAAATGAAGCCAATTTCAATCACAATGTGATATAAAGGACCAAATTTTAATCTATATCATAAACCCATTGTTGTTGAATCTCAAGTAAATCCTAAAAAAATCATTATTCAAGTTTTAGAACTCATAAGAATCTTACCAAAAGTAACAGATTTGTAGTTTGTATGTCACAAACTTAAATCACGCTTTTCCAAATTTAACCATTAAAATTTATTATGCCAATTTAACAAATACACAATTAGTTATTTGTATTTTTAAGGCATTATTTATAACCATCTAACCAAGATAGATTTTTGTATTGACATTTTGAGCTAGTTATTATTAGTATGAGTTTTTTGAACAAAAATCATTTTTAAGAAATTAGTTCTAAAATTCCTATCCTAGTGAATGGAGATATAGGAAATAGACAGTTAGACTAAACCAACTAGTTAGCCAAATTATAAATTGAATCCGAATTGTTTATGATATGTATATGTTTACTAGAAGATACATGCGGCATATAGTAATATGATCTATTGATTCAAGTACCAATTTGATTCACCCAAGTCTCAAATGATTAAGTTTTAATTTACAATTCTAACACTTACATTGTTACTATCTTACGTATATTTGCACCATGGTCATGATTGTATTTGATCTTGCCTTTTGGTTGGCTAATGGTTTGCAGTGAATCCACCCTTTTTTTCTCGGTTATATGTAGGTGCAGATTCATTTGAAAATCTGTAAGCTTGAAACAGATTCAAAGCCTGGAATAGAAATTGGGATCAGAGTTAAAGTTCATGTTTTTAGATGTTCTTGCATAATCCCTAACCTTTACTAGGTAATCATGCCTAACTCATTCCATGATGAAATCAAATCAAATTAGAATTGAATTTGACGCTAGGGTTCATGTGAATTAAAGTTGTGAATGGGGGTGATATTCTATCTAAGTCTCAATGTGTCAAGGGAAAGGCAACCCATGTTTTTCATGGAATAGCATTTGCATTATATCAACATAATGGTCTACTGTTTTGATATAAAACAAAAATAAATCTTTTAATTTGCAAATAGAATAATTGAGAATTATAAAGAAAGTCGTGGCTATGAGATTGAAAAGCAATGGTAGAGAGATCATTTCTTGGAGCGTTGGCATCTATGAAGGGTGTTATCTTGATGGTTTCCTTGTGGGTATTGAGTAAATATTGAGTTGGTTTTAGCGTGAAAAACTGACATAGAAGAAATATCTAGCCCTATGATAACATCTAAGCCACCACTTATACCCTTCATTTGGAAGATAGAATTTGAGGAAAAAAGTGTAGGATGGATTAGGAGTTTTGCATACTTCATGGGTTTTTCTTTTTGGTCCTTATAAATTGTTAACCTCCATCAGTTGGGCCCCTGGTTGCTCAAGCAGGAGGTGCCCCAGTGGCTAACATGGGTATCGAACTCGGGATCCCATGCTTTTTGCTGAATGCTCCAAGCCATTAGCCTAACCACGCATTGGATTGTGTTCTGTCTCACTGCCAAATAGGAGGAGATTTTTTGTTTTGGGATAGTGTTGTTTCCATTTGCTGTTGGAATGTGGAGGCTGTATTGGCTTTTTTTTTGGGGTACATAGCCATATTTATGAAACGAAAAAAATTATTATTATTAAAAAAAGGGATGAAGTAGTTGGTGTTTGGAAACTATGCACAATGAGGTGATCATGAGAACAGAGAAGCGAATATATGCATGGGGCCAAAAGTTTATTACAGAAAGGAAACGGATAATGAGTTAATCGAGTTGAGAAACATTTATAGGCCATCTTAAATTATATTCTGCCTGCACTGTTCATGTGCTGGTTATTTATACAGAACTTGTGGTTTTACATGTGAATTATTTATAGGATTTCCTAAACATTTGGTGCAACTCTTTCTAATCCAAACATACATATTTCCTCTGGTGCAACCAGTAGTTATTTTCTGCCCTGATGAGGGTCTGAATGCCTTGTGTGCGTGAACGATGGTACACTGATAAAAGAAAAGGTTCTTAGGCTGTTCATTTAAGTATTGTATTGAACGTTAAGTTCCTAAATTCTTTTGAGATTTTAGATTTGTAAATTTTATGATTGGATCTCTCATGCAACATAAACATGATTAATTTGTGACAGATAAAAATTCCTAGAATGGGCTATAGAGAATGCTAAAACTTCTTAGTCCGTGATGTGCTGGAGGCAAATAGTCTAGCCTAATGTTCGGATAATTGAAGACCACTTCATCTGAGAACTCACAGCTGAAAATTCTGTCAATTGAACCTACTGACCATTTAATAATTCCAGGAGTTTCAAAGAGCTTTTCTTTGTGCTAATTATGAGCACGAACCAGATATTAGTTTTTGTAAAAATGTGCATCAGGCTTTGATTATGAGTTCATATGGTATGGGATTATATCAACATGGATGAAACACAAACATCCTGTGATATTGTGCCATTCATGTTAAAGCTAAATTAGAATGGTGTAATAGGCAATTTCTTTTCCCAGTTTATCTCCTTTCCCCTTTCATGTGGAAAGGGGGTAGGACCATAGGAGAGGGGCTTGATTTGCCCAGTAAGGTGAACATATACATATAATCAAAACAGATGGTAAGCTCAGGAAATAAGATTCTGAATTATCTTGTGCGGTTTGCTATTTTTTTCCTGCATGACATTCAGTAACTGGAATAGTTCCACCGATGATATTTACCCCTTATTCTTTTTCTCTTTTCTTGAAGTTTTTTTTTTTCAGTAATATGTTGTAGTTGACATTGAACTTTAGATTTATGTGAATTTTTTTTCTTCAGCACATTCATAAAATGGCACGTTCAGCGCTTGATGAGATGACAAATTCTGGTGCCTTTGACCGAACTCCTTCAACATTCCGTAATTTCATTTCGAAGGATCCAGCATCTCGTTTTCCTGCAGAATCAGGAAGATATCATCTGTACATATCATATGCCTGTCCTTGGGCATCTAGGTGTCTCTCATACTTAAACATTAAAGGCCTCGACAAAGTCATCAGTTACACTGTAAAGTAACCATGGGAGAATTTTGTTACATTGGCTTTAGATTGTTTGTTATCTGATACATAACATATTCAAATGTTGGTCAGGCTGTCAAGCCTAAGTGGGAAAGAACAAGTGAAAATGATGATCACATGGGTTGGGTCTTTCCTGCTTCAAGCAATGAAGAACCAGGAGCCGAACCTGATCCTTTGCACGGAGTAAGAAGCATTAGGGCACTCTATGAGCTGGCTAGTACAAATTATTCAGGGAAATATACAGTTCCAGTATGTTTACAACTTGACCCCCATTTACCTTTCCAGGGTTTCATTTTGAATAGTTTTTGTGTATTAATTTGTGCATTTACTTGTCTGGTGCTGATAATGCTGTTCTTTTCATAGGTTTTATGGGATAAAAAACTCCAGACTATTGTGAGCAATGAGAGTTCAGAGATAATTCGCATGTTCAATACTGAATTCAATGACTTAGCAAAGAATGCTGCTTTGGACCTTTACCCTGCTCACCTGCAGGCCAAAATTGATGAGTTTAACGAGTGGGTATATAGTGATATAAATAATGGTGTTTATAAGTGTGGTTTTGCTAGGAAGCAAGAGCCCTATGAACAGGTAATAACTTGTAGAATATTGAAGAAAACTCTCTATTATATAGTTTATGAACTTGACTCCTTTTCCCAACTTATTTTTTGAGTAGGCCACAGAAAAGTTGTATCAAGCCTTGGACAAATGTGAAGACATTCTCAGCAAGCAGCGGTATATATGTGGGAACTCACTGACTGAAGCTGATATTCGGTTATTTGTCACTCTTATTAGGTTTGATGAGGTATCTTTCTAGTCTAGAGAGATGGGTTTTCTGAAATTTCATCAAATATGCTTCCATTATTGGATATTTCAGTCCTGGTCTCATATCATATGATATCCATGAATAGATTAGAAACTTGACTCCTTAACAGTTGTTTTAGGTAATTAGATAGAAGTGGAACTTATATTATAAGGTAATGGATTCTTACTGCATCTGAACACTTTTGACTTCACTATCTTCCAGGTTTACGCAGTCCACTTCAAGTGCAACAAAAGACTGCTGCGTGAATACCCAAACCTCTTCAACTACACCAAAGACATTTACCAAATTCCAGGTATGAGTGGGACGGTTAACATGGAACATATCAAGAAACATTACTATGGCAGCCATCCTTCAATTAATCCATTAGGCATCATCCCTGTTGGGCCAAACTTGGATTTTTCTTCTCCCCATGACAGGCACAGGTTCAGTTCGTAGAATTCTTGTACCCTAAATTATCCAAATAAATTTTCATACTTGAACTTTTTGTACGCCTGAATAAGAGTTCATGTGCATAATAAGCTTGAATTTACTTCTTGTATAAGTGGAATGCCTTCATGCACGAACAAGATGTGTAATGTGTGCAAGTTTTCCTTTTTGAGTTGCTGCTAATGCTAGCAATGTTTATTCTAGTCTCTTCGATTAATCTGTTATGATCCAATCCTGAAAGGACTGGAAAGAACTCAACTTGAACATAGCTAATTTCTCATTCCAAAGGACAAAGAAAACCTCTAATAGAAGCTGAACAATAGGAGTTTATATCGCCATTGCTTTGATATGTAGTTACTATCATTGTTCGTTTCTTGGAAATCAAAGAAATAACATCAAAATGCAGGAAAGAATGAGAATAGAGTCTCCAAGTTGAAAGCAGGTGCATCATCAGTTGAAATCAGGATGCCCTTATCTTCCTTTTTCTAGGTACTTTCATCTTGGTCTCAGTGCTTTAGAACATTGATACGCCGCACACGCATAATGAATAGACCCTTGTTTTAATCTTGACATAAGCATTACTTCCATGTTAACTCATGAAGTCTACTAAGCGTTCACTGCTAAGAAATATGCTCATTCATTCCTGATTATTTTATTTTTTTTCTTATTTTTTTTTACACTATTCCTGATTAATATTACACAATAATTTATTAGCAAGATTCCCAAAACCAAGTTAATCATATAGTAAAACAGTAGAAAGGAGAGATGCTGCTCTGCAAACTTTCTAGCCATTGCTCTCATATCGAAAACAGCATTCTGTTTTTGTTTTATATCTTAAATTTGGGTCCCCATAGTGCTCCAGTGGTATTGAAGATGGTGATGGCTACTAATTAGCGTAGGCAAGATAGGCCTACCCTGGAGCCAAAACAAAATAGCATCAGCAAAAAAGGGCTATTATGTATCCACCATTGGTCTTTTGTCATGACCCCAATTTGTTTGGGGCCAACCCAGATATTAGTGGCACTGCTGTTTTGGATTCGTACATCTTTACTTTTTTCAAGTAGATGAAGTAGTTGTACCTAATGATATAAGGGGAAGGTGCCCTAGAGCTTATGGACTCTTGAACAATTTTTACCTCCATGTTAATATGAAAAGAGGTTGACCCCATATCTAGGCAGGGCAGGGCAGGGCAGGGCAAATCGAAGAATATCTATGTGGCACTTATGTTAGGGCCAAAGCTTGACGTAATTTCTTGAATGGAACCCAGGCTGAGAGTTGTTTACTTCACAAAAGCCATTTACTGAC
>JAJIYU010011698.1:10000-15097 GCA_030144865.1 Tinospora cordifolia
AAGGAGGGAAAAAGTTTGTGGGAAAATTAGAATTAATACCAAAAAAAAAATCTATTTAAGATATTTAGTAATCAGGACTCATTTTAATTTTTATTGGATGTTATTATTATATGAGGAATCGTACATACTCAATGGAATAACAATGAAACTTATTGGATAAAAGGGCCACTGTTATCCAATGCACAGGACTTTCAGTTTCAACATTGTAGATAAGGCACCAGACCTCAAGATTAAAGGCTATGCCTACTTAGGATTCCATTTCAATTTGATTTTGTATTAATAATGGAAATTGAAGAAAGAAGGAAAAAAAATACAAAGTACAATTTTAATCATCATCTTATATTAGCAAAAAAAAAAAAAAAAGAAGAAGAAGAGGAGGAAAAAAGAAATAATTTTCCTCATTTTTTGGGAAAAAAAAGAAATTAAAAAAAAATATATATATATATTGGACTTCTCAAAAATAATAAAAAAAGTAGAAAAAGATGAATTATTTTTTCTTTGCAAGAGACAAGATGCGTGGCCCACTTGGATATCATATCATTTCATCCAATCAGTGATGAATAGTACTGTAAATAATATATTATAAAATAAAGAAGGTGGTATTTTTATTTTTTTTTATTTTTTTTATTGGGGGGTGGGGGGATTGGGGTAAGTCTTTTATTAAGAGGACTTCAGCTATCTTCCACCAATTGTGGTTTCAGCCCGTTCGTCTCTCTCCCATTCAAATGATATATCAAAGGCATATTTCACCCTTAAGTAATATCAACTTGTGGGGACTTATAGAATCACATATGATTTATAGCAATTTAATAATATTTATGGGTGATGTGCCCATTAAATTTATATTCTGAGTGTCAATGCAACATTACTCTATTATTATAATTATATTATTCTCCTTAGTTTAATTTCATTTTATATATATATATATATATATATATGCATTTTTCTCCTCTTGTTCAACTTCACTAATACTAGAAGAATTACATATTTATCTTCTCCTAGATACACTTTATTGATATTATTTTGAATCTTTCTCAGAATATACGTAATTTAAGGTTATCTAATAACGTCGAAGGTTAATGCCTGCTAAGTACGTTCAAAGCATTTACTTGTAAAAATTATGAACTCAAGAAAAGCGAAGGGCACAAAAAGCTCCATTGGCCACATAACAAACGAAAGTTCTGTAAACCCTAAATTTAAAGTTTTTAATCTAAAATTTACATTAAAGATCAAGATATATTATTGGGGCAAAACTCTTTAAAAATATATACCTTAATGAAGCGCTAAATTAACTATTACAGTAGTAATTTTTATGCAACTACAACATTAATAACTTTTACATGAATTATTAAATTTCGAGATGCGTGACACTCATTTATCTGATGATTGTACATGTTAAGCTTATATTAAAAAAATATATAATTACAATAATTAATTTTAACATTAAATAGGAGTAAACTTTGAGATGAAACAATTAATGTATTGTCCCCCAACAGCCCTAAATAAACAAAGAAGAAAAAGTTCAAAGGAGTAACATGAAATGTTCCTAATGATTGTAATGTAATGGAGCTTGTGACATTTCAAGTGACTAAATATTTGTTTGTTAGATAATGTTACCTTTTCAGGTGCAAATAAAGCATTGGCATTAATTGATGAAGTACTACTACTTTGTTCAAATGCTCCACATATGTTAGTTATAGCTATACAAACATGTTACCAACTTTTTTTCAATTTATGTTAATTTCCTCAATTCAATAATGTCCCTTTTAACTTGATCCTATTCAATCATTCGTGTTTTAGGACATGTACTTTTATTCTATAAATTGAGATTTCAAATATCAGTTTATTTGATTAATGAATGAACTGACTACATCAATTGAGATTTAATTAATTAGGGTATTTTTTTTAAAAAAAAATTTTGGTTGGCCCAAGTTGTAATGACCCGTATTTTTGGACATTCAGTCGACGAGTTCGACATGTATTTTTTTTTGTATCAATTAATGAATTATAAATGAGAAATACATGATTATACAAAAATACATAATTTTTTGGTAATAGTATTAATCAAAGTGTATATTAAATGGTAATACATAATTTTTGGTGATAATATTAATTAATAAGTGTATTACTTGAAAAATTAGAACAAATAAATAATAATTATTATTATTATTGGAGAATAAAATGAATTTATGTAATAAATTAATTATCGCATTTACATATATATATATATATATATATATATATATATGTATGTATGTATGTATGTATGTATTTATATGCATGTATATATATAGAGATATATAAATGTAAATATGATGATAATGATATATGTATATATAGATTTAATGAAAGAGATTAAACATGCTTAGTAGGATAAAAAGAAAAAAAATAATTAAAAAATTGATGAATATCTTGATGAGTCATGGATAATCAAGGAAGGGAAAAAGAAAAAAAAAGAAAAAGAAAAAGAAAAAGAAAAAGAAAAAAGAAGAGATTACGTGGGAGATAAGAAGAAATGAGGAGATTTATCATTGCATTTAATGTAGATGGGACCTACCCCAAATCTTGGCTATAAATACCCCCTCTCCCATTCACTTCTTGCTCATCCTTCATTCTCACATTCTCTCCTTCATTTGCCATTCGGGAACTCAAGAGAAAAGAGAGAAACCTAGAAAAAATAAGGGAAGAGAGAAATAAGGAGAGAAAAAAAAAGAGAGAAAAGAAAAGAAAAGAGGAGTTGCCACTTTGAAGATCCGACATTTTAGGTAAATTATTTTTACCTCCTTTTTAATTCTGAATTATTATAGAAATCGTAAATTTTAATTTATAGTATAGTTTCAATAAATGCATTAATTTATTGTGCGACCTAAAAATTTTGGCATATATTTCATAGGAATGAAACTATACAATATATATATATATATATATCATTGTGTTCATATTTACGAGTAGAATACAGATATATATATTCTTTGTACCCTCGTTGACCCTAGAAAATTATATGGTAGTTGAAAGTTGATACATAGGGGGTATACCCATTAATACTAGACTCTTAGTCGGTGGGTACTAAAATGTCCAGAATAAAACTTTGAACTTAATAACACTGAAATTATGATTTTTGGAGGTCAATTGATATATTAAATTCGCATTTATGCAATTTGAGGATCAATTCGTAAATATAGAAAAAAATGTATATAAGGTAAATTATATTGTATAACATTATGAAATCCTTATTAGGGAAATATATAACATAGGAAATAATATTTATATATTAAACTGCCAAATTTATAAAAGTGGCTTGTTATTGTGTATCAAAGGTGGGACACATGTCGATAATACATATTTGTACTATTTTGAGTCAATATTAAAGGCTTAATTGACTTTGTTAATCACGTTGACCTTGTCGATTTGACAGGTCGACGAGGGTTAGGTTTAGATAGAATTGACTATAGTTGACCAAGTCAATCCTTTGATTGACCAAAGACCATAAAGTTAGAATTTGAGCCAAGTTTTATGTAGATATTAAGAAACGAAGTTAATCACGCAAGATCAAACATCAGCGGGACACGACCGGTCACTAGAGGAGCACCAAGAGTTGAGCATCCTTGTGAGTAGTGTTTTCTAATTTATTACTTAACTTGTTATTCTATCATAAATGAAATGTTCTTATATATTGAAATGCATTTGCAATCTTTGAATATGATTTAAATGAAAATGTGCACCAAATATCGAGGTCCGGGTGTGAGTTAGGGTATTGAATGTGGTAGAACATTAAGAACGAGTAGTTGTTGCATCCAGGGGTGTGGTCGGGCCAGGTCTATCAATTGAGGCTCCCCTAGATTATTTAGTAACCAATTAGCACAGAGTGCCCTGAGGGAGGTTCTATAGGCTCAGATTGGGGTCGTCATCTATACGCCTAATCGTTGGGTTTTTCCTACTCGAGTGAATTTATGTGTTTTCAATATTAAAAGTGTTTTCAAAATGAAAGGTGCACAACTGCATTGGAGATTTAGCGTTCATTAGTTGTTGCATTCATTCGCATTATTATTATTGTGCATTCATACATGACATTGCTTTTCTAGAATACTTGTTCTAAGTCATAGATTAGGTTACATTACTCACTGAACCGCTGTGGACAAAATTGACTCACTACTATAACATTTCAGGTTCTTCTTTTGCAGATAAGGGGAAGAAGGTGGTCATTGCGTGAAGCGCACCACGTTTACCTCGGTAGGTTTTCCCATGTGGTTTAGTATTTTGAGAGTTCGTATAATGTATAGGAAGTGAGAAAAATATTGTAGACATTTTGACTTAGGTATTCCGCTACTGCTACATTTAGAACACTGTATATATAATTAACTTTTATATCAAAAAAATTTTTACTGTACTTATTTATTCTAGTTGCTTCCGCATTTATTATGATTACTCCAATAATATTATATATGGTGTTGTGAAGATGCTTAATAGTGTTTTGGGCAAACTCAGTTTGAGAATGAGTTTGTCAGAACACTGTGTCGGTCGGTTCGTCCTTCTCCCTAAGGAAGGGATCCCGACACAAGTAATTGAATCTTTTATCATAAACTTGAATTATAGTTAAGCAACTTCTCCAAATCTCACTTGTGTAGCTTATGTGTTGTCATTTGTTTTGTTATGTTGTTATATTTTACTGATTAAACAATTGATTCAAACAAAATCTTGTTTGGTAGTAAACACACTTTGTTTTATAATATTAAATCAATAATAATTAGTTCTATTGTGTGTTAGCATAATTATTTTTATAATTAATTATTCTTTATAAAATTTGCATCTTAAAAACAAATGGTATGGAGAGTATAGTTTATTTTTCATGTTCACATCATTAACGATTTATCAATAATAATTATTTTTAATTATCTTATTATGCTTGAATATGATTATTTTTTATTAATTATTCTTATTAAAATATTTGTTTGAATAAGTAATCATTAAAAAAGTATAATCGATTTTTCATATTCACATCATTAATAATTTTATTTTGTAGTATAATTATATTTTTTGACAAACACGTCATGAGCTCATGTTGTAAATAAAATGTGAAAATTATGCCAACATTTAAAT
>JAJIYU010011699.1:0-15102 GCA_030144865.1 Tinospora cordifolia
AAAAAACACTGCGGGTGTGTGTGTGTGTGTTCCCTTCGCTTAGTCCCACATCGCCTCCCAGACCTTACCTGGTTAGGCTTATACCTTTGGTTCGTGTCTCCCAAAAGTTAGAATCCCTTTTGGGTAGAAACTCCTTGGGTTTGGGTCTAGCTTAGGTCGGGTCTGTGGGTCCTTGTTGGGTTTGAGCTTCCTGTTCCCATGTTTCCTCCCCTTCCCCAACACTATGCCAGAAAAAACAACGTAAGACACGTGGTTTTATGACGATCAGGGACAAAGCCACTAGCATTTTTCTCTCTTTATTCTTCCCGAGCAGTGCTATATATTAATAATATAATTTAATTCTCCTTTGTAATTATTTCTATATATATAGGCTTATGGCTATAGAAACGAAATTAAATTATATGATTAATATTCATAAATAAAAAATGATAGAATGATTATAGAATTAATTATGTTAATTATTATAAAACTTTATCCAAAATTAGTTGTTGCAAAATTCTTGTAATGAATAAGAAGTTATGATGTTATTCAAAAAAATATTTGTAATAAAACTCGTATTAATTGTACATCACTTACTAAATTTGAGTTGTGGAAAATTATTTAATAAGTGTCACAGATTATTCTTGGTCACAAAAAATTTGGTATGATAAATTACAATCAAACAACCAGGGTTTTTTTTTTTCAAGTAAAATCTTGAAACACTTGCACAAATTTAAGGACTTTCCATGAAATTCTTCATTTATGAGCGATAAAGGTCATTTAAGCCAAACAAAAAAGAATGAAATGTATAGAAAAATATAGTTGTCCATTGGCATGTAGAGCTCTAGTCTTCATACTAATACAAGAATTTGCAGAGCGCTTTCTTTAAATTATTCACATATAGGCGCCTACCTGCAAATCAAGCTGACTTCAATTTGGAGATCCGTTTCACATTAAAAGCTGCTCTTGTTCAAACCAATTGAAATTTATATACGCGCCAGCAAACTTATTCAGGTCAAGGGTCAACCCAGAAAACAAAATTAAAAAATAATATAGAGGTTTGGATGTATATTTCCAGTCATCACACATTTGTCAAAGTCACGCTTTTGCTACTGTAGTTGAAAAGAAAAATGCTTCTTCAGGGAATTGTAAAATGAAAGTCACCAGCATTAGCCTAGTCTTTGTAGTGAAAAGATGATGTCTGATTTGATATTCACTTATATATATATATATAAAGATTGGTAGTTTGACCTATCTATAAGATAATTTATTTATTTAATAATTGATTACCTTAATAATCACCACCTAATTAAGTTATGGTTAAGTGTTTTTTTTCTTAAATAAATGTTAATAAGAAGGGTGTATTAGTAGTTTTATCTTTTAACTAATATTTCACTTTCTAAAGCTTTCGGTATTCTTTAACCATTTTCAATTCAAATTCGTCAATACTATATTTTTAATCATATAATTCAACAGTACAGTTATTCTGGTGTATGTGTTACTTATTTACATATGTGCACTGCTTACATAAATTTTATTATTAGTTAAAGTTTTGTTGAACTTATGAGTTTTATTTTATTTACAATTATTTGGTCTAAATATTTTTTTTATATGGTTCATATTGAACGAAAGTTGAACATAAATTTTCAATATGTAAAAGAAGTGAAATATAAAGATTACAATAAAAAACATGAAATTAATAAGTTGAATTTAAAGTAGCTTAAAAGGAGTAGTGTTGTGTGGAGGGAATGAAAAAAAAAAAGGAAAAAATCACTATAATAAATATATGTTGAAATGGTTGATTTTGAAAGTTCAGTAAAATTCACCATGCCAGGAACACTCTTAAGTTAAATATATATACTAGTATTTTTGTATGTATGTTGCATGCATTTTTACAAAAAAAAAAAAAACAATATCTTTATGTTGTTTAATATAAATAAATTATTAAAATTATTTTAAAAAAATTAATAAGGACAATCCAAAATAAAACTTAGAAGTTAAGGTAGTAAGATATTCTAAAATGTAGGGTTTAAAGACAAACTGCAAATTAGTTATTTATGAAATTACTGTTTTCATGCTATTAATAATAGAATTATTTTTTTAAAATTAAATATAACATAAACTTTTAAAGGGTAGTTTACATAGAAAAAATGCTTTACTATTAACTTTCCAAAGTAATCATATATATATATATATATATATATTATGTGGAAAATATATATGTAAATCCAAAGCCTCCAAGTTAATTTTATAACTGAAGGAACCTTTCATGTATATAATAAAACTTTGGGAGTCAATGGATTTGGATGACCGGAATGAAGGTTTCGTGAAGTTGAAGAGAAACTGTAGAAATCATCTGGACTTCTTTAGTGTTAAATGACAAAAGATTTATGCTCAAGCTTATTGTTTTCAAAAAAAAAAAAAAAAAAAAGAAATACTCTATGAACTCACTATATAATACATTAAAAGGGATAGGATGAGTACTATGAATTTGAATATAATTTTTGAATCATAAAACTAATTTTCTTTTCAAAATGAAAACGATCGAGGTCGATGTGTATTTGAAGCATATAGCTATTTTTGCAATTAATTAATTCAATTCGAAACATATCAACTAGCTAACTATCTGTATCGAAGTCAACATATATAATTGAAAGGGGCCGGCCATGAAATCTGTATTCAATATATTATTTAATCTTGTTCATTAAAAAATTCCCGCGGCTTTCCACTATCATTTCATGAAGACCATTTCAAACAGAACTAATAATTAATAAAAAATATTGATCAGTTGAGATTTAGAGATAGCACTGGAGAAAAATGAAAAAAAAAAAAGATATAGAAAATATATTTTGTGAGGTAGTTGGAATGAGAGTATTTATCGAATTTAATTATATTTAATATCAAATTAATCATATAAGTTTTTATTATTTATTTTTTTAACATGGGTCTCTCTTCATATAGTTTCTCTCCACACGAGAAGCTGCTAGGAAATTATTCATATAACTCACTATTAATATTTAACAGTGGAAGCCAAGGAAGAATGTGTCAATACACGGTATTGACTGAGGGATCTAGAAGGGTGGAATCAACAGAAAATTGACCACAAACTTGCACTGGATAAACTATTTTAAAATTTCCCAAATTTTCTATTTTAGGCCAACAAATATCCACAAAATCCATTCATGTTCACAAGAAACAGTGCTTAGCAATTGCTCATCAGAACACTATATATAGCAAGTGAAGCCAAGGTGAATTTCATCTTGCAAAACATAGAGATCATATCAAATGGAGAGTACTTTAAGGTTTACAATCCTATCTCTTCTTTCTATTCTTCTCTTCATCAGAATTACTCCTACTACAGCTGCTACTCCATCAAACACATCCATTCATGGGGATTTCCTTCAATGTCTTGCCTTGAACAATAATTCCAATTCAAACCTTCTGGTATACACACCACAAACTGCTTCCTACACATCAATTCTCCTATCTGCCATACAAAACCTAAGATATACATCACCCTCTACCCCAAAACCTCAGTTCATCCTCACACCCACACAAGAATCCCAAGTTCAAGCTGCAGTTCTCTGTGCCAAGAAAACTGGCCTCCAAATCAGAGTCCGAAGCGGTGGCCACGACTTCGAAGGCCTCTCCTACACAGCGGACGTCCCGTTCGTCATCATCGATTTCGTCAACCTTCGAACCATCACCGTTGATGTGACAAATAATAGTGCAACTGCATGGGTTCAAGCCGGGGCAACGCTCGGAGAACTTTATTACGGTATTGCGGCAAAAAGTCCGGTCTATGGCTTTACGGCAGGGATCTGCCCGACTGTTGGTTCCGGCGGTCATATTAGCGGAGCTGGGTATGGCCGAATGACAAGAAAATATGGCGTGGCAGCCGATCACCTTGTGGACGTTCGATTACTAAACGCTAAAGGCCAGATTCTCGATAGAAAAGCAATGGGAGAAGATCTTTTTTGGGCTATTAGAGGAGGTGGAGCAGCTAGTTTTGGCGTAGTTCTTGCATATAAGATCGAGTTGGTTCCTGTCCCAAGTGTTGTGACTACTTCCTTCATTTTCAAAACCCTAGAACAAAATGCAACTGAGCTTGTTTACAAGTGGCAAACCGTTGCGAGTAATAAGGTTCCTAAAGAACTTTACATTGCACTTCGCGTCACCTTGGTGAATAGCACAACTCCGGGAAAAGGGAAAACTGTGCAAGTTGCTTTCCAGATCATGTTCCTAGGACATGCCGATCAGTTACTTCAGCTGATGCAACAAAACTTCCCTGAACTCGGACTGAAGAAGGAGGACTGTCGGGAAGTAAGTTGGATCGAATCGGTGGTAAGCTTCGCGGGTTTCCCGAGTGGGACACCGAAGGAAATTTTGCTAAACAGGACCATCCCATTCTTTAAGGCTACCTTCAAAGGAAAATCGGATTTCGTGAAGAAACCACTTCCGAAAGCAGCTATAGATGGAATTTGGAAGAGATTCTTAGCAGAAGAAACACCAGAGATGTTGATTGCGCCTTGGGGCGGGATAATGAGCGAGGTTCCTGAGAATCAAATTGCATTCCCACACAGAGGTGGGAACTTATATCTGATCAACTATAACACTTACTGGAACCCAAGTGATTCAGATCAAGTTGTACAGAAACACTTAGCATGGATAGCAGAGCTATACAAGTATATGACTCCTTACGTTTCAAAGTTTCCAAGAACTGCTTTTTTGAACTACAGGGATCTTGATCTGGGACATAACAGTTTTAATGGCACTACAACTTACAAGCAGGCAAAGGTTTGGGGCCGTAAGTACTTCAAGTGGAACTTCGAAAAATTAGTACAAGTGAAGACCAAGGTTGATCCAGATGATTTCTTCAGATATGAACAAAGTCTCCCATCTTTATCCCATCTTCAGCACTAAATAGAAGGTAAAAGTGGTCATATATCACCTGGTTGGAGGAAATCATGGGCCACATTATTTCTTACCAATAACTTGTGTTACTAGTTTCACAATAAAGGCTGATGTCATGAGCAGCGAGTTGCTTGTAATTTATTTTCTTTTTTTGTTTTATTGTTTCTCTCTTTACTATTTAATATCATGATATAGTGATTACTTTGTTTATTTTTATTATATGCTATTATTTTTACACACCAAGTAATTAAATAAGGAGAGATATACAAATTTAAAATTTCAATGAATAGACTGACTTTAAAAAGAAAGAATAAATAAATTGAAAGGGTAAAAAAATACATTAAAACCCAACCCGAGCAAAATTATATGAACCTTTTTTGACACAAAATGTCATATGGTTTGCTTATAATCATTGGATAAAACAAACATGTGTTTCAAGGTACATATCATTTTTTTTTATTTAATGGTATTGATTATGAACAACACATGTTATAACATTTAATATTTAAAATACAATTTATCCAATATTTTTCAACCCAAATTGTTTAAAAGTAGGAGAAACCAATGTTGCCAATAAACAATTATGATTAAGATTTTCAATCATCAACTTCATCGGAAATCCACGCCGGCCCACCCTCACTCGATTGGGCAATACCAAGAGAACAGATTAGGAGAATTAATATAGAAATGTGGGAATCAAATTTATGAGATCACACTAGACCTCAGCTGAAGTCTTCAATAGCACAGGTCATTCGCTTTGTGTAATTAATTTGCATATATAAATATATTTTATGTTAATAAGAATGAAAGCCTTGTGCTTACTATTTATTTTTTAAGGTAACTTTAACTCTGTTGTTTCCTTTCTAATAAGTTTAAGGGCTATGGTAGTTCTTGTTCTAGTAAATGGATTTATTGTAAGTTATTAAGCAATGACGGGTAGGTTATAACTTTTAGACCTACATTGAAACATTAAAAACGTTTTTTTAAATGCATTAGTGTTTGGGGCTGCCCAAACACTCAATGCCTTTAGACGCATGGCGAGACGCCTGCAATGAAACTTCTTGCCATGTGGGTACTCAGTGAGCAGTGTTGGTGCCCATTGAGTGCCCAATGTGG
The DNA here is from genome assembly GCA_030144865.1 of Tinospora cordifolia. NCBI lineage: Eukaryota > Viridiplantae > Streptophyta > Magnoliopsida > Ranunculales > Menispermaceae > Tinospora > Tinospora cordifolia. Next base: position 6,010 of record JAJIYU010011699.1, read on the forward strand.
ATGCCCTAAGCTCACATGATACAACTTCAGCCTAATTGTGAATATCCACTTCATCTGGTGGCCGGTATGGGGCTCCTCAAGAGGCTCGAGTGGGAGGTCCTTAAATGGGGAGGTAACTCTTGTATTACATTTAACTAAAAAAAAAAAAAAAAAACTAGGTTTGGTGAGCATGTTTTGCTGGCTAAACAAACACATGGCTTTAATTTTCATATTATTTATAATCCTCTGTTGTAACCATAGAAAGATTATGAGCTGTGATCTCTGCATTGGTTTCCTTATTGATGTTGTTAGTTGTCAAGGAATCAAAAACGGTTTGCAAAACACAGTTTGATCCCTAGATGCTCACAATAGCTTCACTACGCATAAAAAGAGATTACCGTATTAGTCGATTACGAGCTTGATACTAATTTGAAAGTGCAATTTGGTAATAAATCAAACCTGATTATGAAACTAACTAATAACCTTTTTTTGTGGGCTCAATAGAATGAGCCTAGGAATCTACAATCTAGCAAGAGTCACTCATTTATCCCTTCAAAGAAGATGAAACTGGCCAAAAGGAGCATCAAGGACGATCAAACTATTTGAGTTACATTGAAATCTCACCTTGGCAAGATAATCTACACATGCATTCAGTTCTCTTAGGCCTCGTTTGGTGTATAAGATGAGATATGATTATTTTGGTGAGATGAGATAGAATAAGATAAGATGACATATAAAAATTTTTAAAACAAATTTTTTTTTTTGGTGAGATGGCTCAATCCTACCAAAAATGGTGGGATTAAGTTATCCCACCAACATGGGATAAGAGATGTGAGCCCGGATTAAATTTTAACTCATCTTATGTTGCTTCAAACATGAGATAAGATAAAAAATTATTCTTTTCCATCCTAATCCCCTACCAAAGTAGTCTCGCCACACAACCACTCATGGCATCCCTTTTGGCATAGAATATGACAAAATTTACTAATTTAAAATATTTACTTTTGTAAAATAAAAAATGAAAAAAACTAAAAATCTTCAAAAATAGAACATTTTTAAAAAATATAGATGTATTAATTTTTATAAAAAAAATAACTATATTATTCGTTAGTTATTATTTTTAAAATTTTAATTTATAATCTTATTTTAAAAAAATTAAAAAGAAAAATTTGCCACAACTTTGAAAATAGAAGCAATTAACGGTTAAATTGAAAATCACTTTTTAACTTCAATATCTATTAAGTGCAATTATGTGTTACATGAAAAATATATCCTCTTCACATTAATGATATGCCACTTTTTTCTTGATGAATGTTAACATTTACATTGAAGTTGCTCTTATATCATATTCGAGTAATTGTTAATTGATCAATTTAATAATACAATGATATATTTGTTTTTCATTTTACAAGCTTGGTCTAACTCATAACAAATCATATGTTCATACACAATCGAGTGCCAACTCAAGAGAAAATAACTTAAAAATATTTTTCTGTAGCAATTTTAAATTTGACATTAAACAAATTCAGTTATTCTTAAATCAATGGAAGAATCAATGGAAGAATGAGAATGATGAACTAAAAAGTTTTTCTTCCACCCTTGGTGTGCCTTGGTCTCATCATCTCCGTTTAATCAGCTATCTATATAGGCTCACTTCAAGGAATTATATATAAATTTCTATTGTAAGTATCATTTCAATTGATAACAATCTTATTATATAATATATACCTGAAGATTATGAACCAAATAAATATTAGCATAAATAAAAAAATTAATTAATTAATTAATTAATAAAGTTCTTTCTAAGTATAAACTTTTGAAGTGCTTAAAGGTTAATGTTTTGTTGTTCATCGTTGGCATAGTCCAAAACTTCCAAGACAAGGATAACGTATATTTTTTAATCACAACCCCGTAACAAATTTTATGAAATAATAATTACTTATCTTCTGTGAAATATATAACTGTTGAAGCTATGTAAAAATATTAGACTTTAATTTGGAAAAGAGCGTTCTTTGTACGTTTTCACCGAGGACCCCGCATGTCTAAATTCATCAAAATCCGGACCTTAAACCACACGTTGTAAGCTGCTCTCACGCATTGAAATTTCAAGCCGGCGAGCATCATGTGCTTGCAAGCAAATTACTTTCAGGTCAAGGGTCAAAGAAAAAAAATAAATAAATAATATATATATATATATATGTATGTATGTATGTATATAGCTTTAGATATCATGTGGGCAGAGAATATTTGACTGTAACACGCGATCATAATTCGAAATATGTATTTTAATGCATTTGGATGCTTCCAAATTGATTGTGTATAATTTCATAATATGTATATGTATATGAGCAGTTGGAAGAAAAATGTCCATTGTCAGCGTGATTAATTTAATTGAATTTCATATTAATAAGTTAGATTTTTTTTAATAAATTGTAAACATTTATTATTATTATTATCAAATTAATGAATACACACTTTGGAATATGATTATAAAGTATACTTGCAACTAATTTTAAATTTTAAATTATTGTTCTTTGTTTGATGTGTAGATGTATCAATGTTTAAAATATTTAAAAAAAGTATTAATCATAAAAATTATAGCAATGCAATTACATGTTCCTGGTTATTATTAGATCATTTATTATATTTTTATTGCTATACATGGATAAACATAAATGTATAGTTGCAGTTTTTATTGCACACACTTTCAATAAACTTGAATACGTAATTGTATAGTTTTACTAGTTAGATTAATATAACATAATGATTGTATTTTGGAGAAATTCCGTTGTTGGTATCCTAGATGAACTAAATTGGTATCTCAGTCTCATATTATTCTCCTTCTAATATTTTTGATAAGAACAAATTTTCTTTTGACTTTCTTTTTCTTTTTCTTATGTTTCATTATTTGGTGGTTTTTTTCTTCGTATTTTTGGACTTCTATATAAAAAAACGAAGAGGGCACATAATGCGGGGCATAATAAAAAATGATAAATACATTCTGTAAGCTTGTCGATTCTTCTAAATGCCAAAAAATAAGAAAATGATTCACAATTCTTAAAACAACTTAATACATCTCTATACTATATAGTGTAATAATACTTACAACGTCCTATAATGACTAGATTTATAAACAGATTTTATTACCAACTTTCTAATTTAAAAAATTAGAAATAACTAGATTTTTAAACATACTCAAACACTAATAAAAAATGTAAAAATAAAAATTTATCAAAAAATAGTAAACTATACTAAAATACTACTTAGATATTTTTGCTAACTCTAGTTCACATTGCATCAATACATGTACAAATCAATGGAAAAGTGCAAGAACTAGCTGTCAGTACTATTGATTTAAGCCAAAGCTAAACCATGTAAAAGATCATCATCTTTTTTATCTTCTTGGATATGCTTCTATCTTCGCTTAATCTATGGTTGGTATATGTAAGATTATGATCATGGTTTAGTCCATATGCTAGACCAAAGGGAGTTGAGGTGGCGAGACATACTAGTCTCATGTAAGTGTGGATGCTAGCTAGCTTGCGTTGTTCGACCTCACGTAACCATTATACAATGAAAAAATTTTGAGAAATTATAAAAGATGTCAACTAGTTAGAGTGATTGATGGATCAAAAGCGTTTATGTCAAATCATCCATAAGCTCGACAACTCAACTATGATTCAAACCTACCAAATGTAGGAGCAAGCTCAAGCCACCCAATAAGATTGGTTGTAGAACAACCAAAATTGACATCTCAAGCCCAAAAAAGAATCAATTCTTGTAGCAATTAGGCATGTATACCTCTGATTTTGCTATCGAACCATTAGGATTAAACTTAATTGTTACTATATATATATCTGATAGATATTATATTATATCTATAAGATATTATTATAGATATTATACTATAAGATATCATTATATTTAATTATAAATATTATACTGTATCTTAGAGATATTACGGTATCTTTTATTCCTTTCCTTTTTTTGCTCTTATACAACTATAAATACCTTCTTTGTGTGACTATTTTTTTCATTCAGAATTCAATATATTTCAATTCATATCATTAATGACAAAAATATTCATTTGCAACCTATTAGGTCTTTGAATAGATCAAGTAGTGAATCAGAAGAATGACCAACAAAGATGAATTGAAAGAAATGATCAAATCAATCGGAACAACCAAACAAAGTTTAGAGAGAGAGAGAGAGAGAGAGAGAGAGAGAGAAAGAAACTAGACAGAGAAAAACTGTTAAAAGTTTGTTATCATACTATGTTATTCAAATGAGCTCCCCTCCTCATATTATACAAGTATAAGAGAAACTCCACATGGCAGATGTTATTCACTAATTGAGTGACATAACATAATTATAACAAATGTTTTAAGTATTGAATACCTATCTTAACTTGCAATCTATGATATATGTAGTATCTTTATTAATATATCCAACTAAACTCATGTCAAGTGTCTTAAGGACCAAGTACTTTCATCCACTAGTGCTTGAATTTCAACATTTACCGCATTACAATATTTAGAATCATGCATAGCAACCTTAATTGAATTAAGTTTGGTACGAATAGGAGCTAATTGGGAAAAGTAAACACCTTGAACTTGAAAATTCTGCTATTTGCATGTGTCTGCTTCCGATGAATAGGCATGACAAGGATCAAAGGACTTGAAGAGCCTAAACTAACGCTACCACCTTTTGTTATTGGAGCAAAAGGATCTAACAATGCTAACATGGACAATATGTGCCATCATCGCCAACCATCAGTTTATAATTGCCTTTATAATCAAAATTGATGGATGAATTACTTAGATTTAAATGTTAAGTCACGAATAACCATCAATATATCTTGAGCCTTTCAATTCACATAGTTTCATTTATTCAACTTACTTGACAAGTTAAAATTAAACGTCTGAGCTAAAGCTTGGAAATCTATACTCATTATTGAACACGAACTACTTGAAGCAAGTTGCATGACTCTAGAATTTTGTTCTTGAGAAGATCTTGACAGGATCCTAGATGTTGATTGAAGATGGTTCTGAAATCGTGTAACAGTACATTAAATTAATGAATTAGAGAAAATAGAGTGTTCTGTATAAGGAAGAAGATGAGAAGAGAGAGTGCAGAAAAGAGGAAGCTGCGCTATTCAAGAAATTGTTTTAACATAACATGAAAACCGAGCTGCTTCTCTCTTTTATATTCACTAAGACTAGCTACAACCATTGCATTATAACAAATTGCAACTTTGATAGTCAAATTATAACTAATTAACATTCCCCTTAGACCAAACTTACTTAGACATTAACTGACACTCTCAACGTATACAAACAAATCTTAACTTCTTCTTTGATCTTATCTTATATGCTTCTTTCTTTATCTTAATTTATAGTGTTATTAAAGTGACTTTATTAATTTAGAGGTCTGGTGTTCAAACTTTATGTAAAACATATGCTTCTTTGTCTCACTTATTAATTAGATCTTTTTTATATTATTGATACCACAAGATATGCTCTTAACTATCAATCTTTACTTGATAGCTAGGAAGGTTATATATATATATATATGTATGTATGTATGTATTTATGTACGATATGTATTTATGTACGTACATATGTATGCATGCACATGCCAAACATGTATAATACTTATAAAAGACATGCTAATACTATATATGTATATCACCTTAGAAATTACTTAAGGTGTAACATAAGGGTCTAACTATCAATGAAGATCGATAGTCATATATATAAAACCTACAATGCAAACCAATAAAATCAAATTGAAGCAAATTGAATTTGTTAGTTTCAATTTTCTATTACGTTCCCTTCAGTTGAACTTATAAAAATAAGCCTATTAAAGATTTGATTGGTGTATAAATGTATATATGCATACATAGTCATCTTTGTCGATTTTCTGTTAGAAATGTAAAATTGAAGTCGTCCCGGTGATTAGGCAATATTGATGGGAATGAAGGTCTCGAGACGTTTGAATGGAATTTGCGGTCGTGACTTTGAATCTTTGAGGTGAAGATAAGACGAGTGGATATGAAAAACAACACCGGAGAAGAAATAAATAAAAAATAAGACTCGGTCAAGTAATTGGAGTAAGTTGGAACGAGATAGATCAAATTAAAATAATTAATTGACTTACATTCTAAGATCAATTATATTTACAATTAATTGACTTCATTTTTCTAGTCATTGCATATCACAAAACTATAAAATATTTATGAATTATCTAAGATGATTCTTTTAGTGGGTCTTTCCATATTATAATACTATGTACATATACAAGGAAGGAGTTCCTCGTCAACCCAAATAATTAACAGTTAGAGTCATCTCCACCGTCCACTCAATATGATAATGATCTCAAGGACTATCGATGGTTAAGATCCGACAAAGATGTCAGCATGACATTGGCTGAGACATCTAGAAGGGCTCCAAATCAACAAAATCTTGACCACAAACTTACGTTGGAAAAACAATTTTCAAATTTGAGCATTTTAGTAATCAGTACTCCAAGAAGCATCCACGAAGTCCAATATTTAATGTTCACAACAAGCAGTGCTTTATAATTGCTTATCAAATCACTATATATAGTAAGTGAAGCCAAGGTGAGTTTCATTCATCTTGCAGAACATAGAGAAATCAAATGGAGAGTTTAAGGTTTTCAATGCTTTCACTTCTCTCTATTCTTCTCTTCTCAAGTACTATTATTACTACTACAGCTGCTTCCTCATCATCAAATTACTCATCCATTCATGAGGAATTCCTTCAATGCCTTGACCTGAAAAATAATCCCAATATAAAACCGCGGTTATACTCGCCACAAACTGCTTCGTACACATCAGTTCTCCTATCTGCCATACAAAACCTAAGATTCACATCACCCTCTACCCCAAAGCCTCAGTTCATCCTCACTCCCTCCCAAGAATCCCAAGTTCAAGCTGCACTTCTCTGTGCCAAGAAAACAGGCCTCCAAATCCGAGTCCGAAGTGGTGGCCACGACTTTGAAGGCCTGTCCTACACAGCGGATGTCCCTTTCATCATCATTGACCTCGTGAACCTTCGAGCTGTCACCGTTGATATAACCAATAATAGTGCAACTGCATGGGTTCAAGCCGGTGCAACGCTCGGAGAACTATATTATGGAATTGCAGCAAAAAGTCCATTCTATGGCTTTACAGCGGGAATTTGCCCAACTGTTGGCGCCGGTGGGCACATTAGCGGAGCTGGGTATGGCCGGATGACGAGGAAATACGGTGTGGCAGCGGATCATGTTGTGGATGTTCGATTAATAAACGCTAAAGGCCAGATTCTTGATAGAAAAACAATGGGAGAAGATCTTTTTTGGGCCATTAGAGGAGGTGGAGCTGCTAGTTTTGGTGTAATTCTTGCATATAAGATCAAGTTGGTTCCTGTCCCAAGTGTTGTGACTACTTCCTTTATTTTCAAGACCCTAGAACAAAATGCAACTGAGCTTGTTTACAAGTGGCAAACAGTTGCTAGCAATAAGGTTCCCAAAGAACTTTACATTGCGCTTCGCGTAACTTTGGTGAATAGCACAACTCCTGGAAAAGGAAAAACTGTTCAGGTTTCTTTCCAGATCATGTTCCTGGGACATGCCGATCGGCTACTTCAGTTGATGCAACAAAACTTCCCTGAACTCGGAATGAAGAAGGAGGACTGCAGGGAAGTAAGTTGGATCGAATCGGTAGTAAGCTTTGCGGGTTTTCCAAGTGGAACACCAAAGGAAATTTTGCTAAACAGGACCATCCCATTCTACAAGGCTACCTTCAAAGGGAAATCGGATTTCGTGAAGAAACCACTTCCGAAAGCTGCAATAGAAGGAATTTGGAAGAGGTTCTTAGCAGAAGAAACACCGGAGATGTTGATTGCTCCTTGGGGTGGGGTAATGAACGAGGTTCAAGAGGACAAAATTGCATTCCCACATAGAGCTGGGAACTTGTATCTGATCAACTATAACACATACTGGAATCCAAATGATCAGAAGGAAGTGAAAGAAAAACACTTAAGGTGGATAGATGAGTTATACAGGTACATGGGGCCTTATGTTTCAAAAAATCCAAGGACTGCTTTCTTGAACTATAGGGATCTTGACTTGGGACATAACAAGTTTAATGGCACTACAACTTACTCACATGCAAAGCAATGGGGTCGCAAGTACTTCAAGAGAAACTTTGAGAAATTAGTACAAGTGAAGAGCAAGGTTGACCCTGATGACTTCTTCAGATATGAACAAAGCATCCCATCTTTGCACCATCTAGAGCACAACTAAAGGGGCATTCATACCTTGGTTGATGGGAGACATGAGCTAGCTACTTAAGTTCTTACATCAATAATTTGCGTTATTAGGTATACAATAAAAGCTGATGTGATGAGCAAACGAGAGTTTTTCTTTTCTTTTCTTTTTTTTTTTTTTTGTTCGTTTTATGTTGTTGTCTTTCTTGATTTGTTGTTGAGTCCCTTAATTGATAAAAGAGAAATTAAAAAAAAAAAAATTATCTCATGAATTATATTTCTTTTAATTTTTGTTGATTATCGCAATTAGAAAACGTGATCAGTATGCATGTCATTTGCTCTAGGCGATTTAGCTTCCTTGAGCTAAAATTTACTGCCAAGAGATTTAATAATTATACAATTGCCTTTAATACAAACTACATTGTTTATAATCATTGAACAAATAGATATTACACCTTGAGATACATAACACATATATATTTTATTTAATAGTTGTAAGTGTTGTATATGTATCTTCAAAAAATATTAAGATCTTAAATGTTTTGGTAAAAAATTAAGAAAATAACAGATAGATGGATAGAGATTGACCCAATGTGACACCCAAAAGGAGTACTTAATAGAAAAATATAGATAAAAAATTAAAAAAAATTTAATAATAAAAATAACAATATTATTATTATTATTATTATTATTATTATTATTATTTATTATACGACTGTATGTCACAAGGTCCATTCAGCACAAGGTGTACTGGCATGATTGGTGAGAAGAAACAAAATTCAAGTTACCTGCAATTATCAAGTTTTGGCTGACGCAAGCAATGATTAGAAATATTCTAATCAAG
>JAJIYU010011700.1:0-15132 GCA_030144865.1 Tinospora cordifolia
GGAGAGCCAAGAAGAGGGCTTGAAACACAAGATGACAACTCAACTCTTGTTGCTTGGGATGGTTTGATTTGTGAGCATGGGGGGGTTTATATAGGCTTCAAAAGTGTGTAAAATGGTAAGTTTTTTGGTGGAAAATTTGCAAAAATTTAAATTTTCGTGCCCCCCAAGCATAGAAAATTAGCAAGTTGGTTTGGAATTGGAAAACCAAGTTTATAGAAATTTTTTGGGATTTTTTCTGAATTTTTTCGGATTTTATCTCAGATTTTTGGTTATTTATCAGAGCAACTTAATCGTAGCCGTCGAATGTTCCTCGATCGCATCAACAGATCGCGAACTCCTTTTTGCGTATTCAATCATGAACGTCAGATCGTTCTCGATCGTATCAACAGATCACGAAAACAGGCGGATTAGATCGTGGCCGTTGGATGTGCATCGAGTGCAGCAACCTTCGCGATCGATCGAGAACGAGTTAAATCCTGTCCCTCCGATCTTCCTCGAGCGTAGTACTCTGTTTGCGATCGATGGAACGCGACTATCTGGCCGTTGGATGATCATCGGACACAGTGTGCAGATCGGGTTCGCGATCAACGAAAACGTTCTGGTCTATTGGATTTCGTTTGATCGTTTATGCGCCGTCAGATCTACCTCGACCTACCCATACGTTCGCGATCTCCGAACGCGTATCGATCTGGTCTGTCCGATCTGCCTTGAGTTGCGTTTTTGGATTGATTTCGCGATTAACCTCTGCGCCCGTGATCTGGTCCGTTAGATTGAAATGATCGATTGTGGACCGTTCGATCTTGGTGATTCGGTGCTCCTGGATGTTGTTTAAGGACTTGATCTTATTCGTTGGATTTTACACATTCTTTTTGGACCGTTAGATGTAGTTTCTAATTACCAAATTACTTTCTAGAGCTTCTATAATCTGAATTTTAGCAATTAGACACTTCCTAATTGATAAAAATTTGATTTTCTTATATATTCCCTTCCATTTTGATAATTTGCTAAATTTTTTCCCTTTCTAATTATTTAATATTGCATTTATTTTATATATTTCCATTTCTTTAATATTTTTAATGCTATTAATTAAATAATCAATATTTTTCATTTTCATTTACTTTTATTTATTTCGTATTTTATTTTCAGATAATAAATTATGTAATTATTAATTAATAGTTATATAATGTTTGATACATGTACACTACATTTTTATTTAATTGCACATATTCCTATAATATGTAGTATTAACATTTATGATGCTAACACATACCTCATACACATTATTAGCCAATATGTGTAAATATTTTATTTCTATTTATTTCTTAAGCAATTCCTTAAATTTTATAATTAATTCTACTAAACCTTAATTTTCATTAATTATCAAATTAAGGTCTTATTTGTCTATTTTATATTATATTTCCAATATATTTTATTTTTCATGTGCCAACCCACAATTTGCACCCAAAATTTTTTTAAAATCTTTGAAATTAATTTATTCAACTTATTTTATTTATTTTAAATTTTTGACAAAATTCTGGGGTATTACAGACAACACTGGGCATGACTGGATTTTTCCTGGCCAAGTAATGCCAGATGGAACTGTTTTTATAATAATGTTATTGAAATGAAAAGAAAATTTTCACTAGATTGATTTTCACTGGAAATAGTTTTGAGTGACTTTGATTTTGAAAAGAGAGTGAATAAAAGCCATCCACTAGTAACTATGTGGCTAGAAGTCTAGAAAAGATTTAGGTGATGTCAGGTGCTCAAGTGACCATTCGCAGATGGATTTGAGTATTGGTAGTAGCCTTGTGGATAGAGTTCTACTCCCTGCGAGAGATGCGCTTCCATTTGATAGTAGCCCTGTAGGTGGAGGCTTTACTCCCTACGAGTGGTGTGCTTCCTTTGGATAGTAGCCCTGTAGGCTGAGTTCTACTCTCTGTGAGTGTTGCACTACTTTGGAAAGGATCCAGAGAACTTGAGATCGAGGGCGTCACATAGAAGTGAGAATGAGTCAGTTGGCGACTCAACCATTGAGTCAACAATCCAAGTTTTGTAACCTTAGGTTTAGGGAAGACCGGGTGATGTCTTGAAGACAGTGGATTTCAGTAAAAGCTTTTAGGACACAAGCTAGAGACTTATAACGTGAAAACACACACTTGTTTTGGTCATGACTCGATTCAGGAGGATCATGTATCCTTTGGTCTCTATGTGGTATGGGATTCATAGGGATTTGGGGGTATGGAGGAATCCTAGACTCGAAGAATGACGGACCATATATGGTAAGTGATTGATTCTTGGGTAGAACATGTACGCACTATATTCTACCGGTATGTGACGGTCGCGTATGGTGGGTCTTGCATCTGCTTTAAGGAGCGAGACACTTGCAAAATTGTAATGGGCGATGAACGGACTCTTTGGAAGAACTTGCACGCACTGTATTCTACTGGTATGGGACGGTCGCATACCGTGGGTCTTGCGTCATCCTTAGAGACCAGGATTTGGCATAAATATATAATAGCCATAATGGAACTGGGATTCCATTATGCCAGCGTGCATTGTTTGGTTGATTGTTGGGTGTTTGCTTTGGATATGTGTGATATCACTATTTTGAATTTTGACACACAAATTCCTATACCCAGAACTGAATAAAATGTTGTTGACTTAGAAGCATAAAGCCTTAGGCCATTGAAACATATCGAAAACCTAGAGACATGAACTTAGAGTTACTGTAGCATGATGAACACGAAGGGTATAGGCGAGTTGAAATGAATGGCTATTATTACAAGTCATGGTATCTAGCTTAAAGTAGAAATGCGGTTATATTCATTTAAATTACTGAATTTTCTGCTGTATTATGATTACACTGTTGGATACTAAAAGTGTGCTTTTGACTTGAAGATTATGCCGAAAGTTAGAGGACGAGGTAAACCCCGTAGGGGTAGGTCCAGGGGTGAGGCTAGTGAGGAGCCAATATAGACAGAGGAGGGTGTTTCCGGATCGGCTGCTCCAGCTGCCATTACGGTGTCACCAGACGTACTCTCAGACATGATTCAGAGAGTATTGGATAGGGCAGTGGACAGGGCCATGACGAGCCGGTACCCGACAGAGTCTTCTCAACCTCCCATACTGCCTCCAGTACCTTACAGACATCTACACCAGCGTCTGTACCTGATGAAGCAGCGATTCCAGTGACAGTACCCCCTGAGAGTCTAGCACAGATGGCTAGAAAGTCTGCCAGTTATGATAAGGAGCAGAAAGACCTAGCCATAGAGTTTCAGAAGCTGCATCCTAACCAGTTTGAGGGACAAGCAGATCCTATTGCAGCAGATAGATGGTTCATAGAGATGGATAAGCATCTGACGCTGCTAGGAGTGATTGGATCGAGGAGAGTATCTTTGGCAGTACATCAGATGGTGGGACCAGCCTACCACTTGGAGGATGATAGTGGCAGATCCGTCCATTGATGAGACAGTGATGACCTGGGATGAGTTCCAGACACTGTTTTATTATATTTTCTTCTTGTCAGCACGGAAGTCCCAGATGCAATCAGATTTTATCAAGCTGACGCAGAAGACATTGACTGTGATAGAGTAAGAACACATGTTCATAGAGCTGTCGAGATTCTGTCCAAAGATGGTAGTAGATGAACTACTGAAGACGGAGAAGTTTATAGAGGGTTTGAGGATGAAGATTAGGAGAATGATCACGCCTCTGAAACTGACTACTTGCAGAGAGGCGGTTATGAGGGCCCAGCATGTAGAGAGAGACATAGAGTTTGGGCAGTCGCTCAAGAGTAGATAGAAGAGACCGTATTCAGGTCAGACATCTGGAGCCCCACAGTAGAGGAGAGACCGACGACGACCATCTAGAGCACCTACTGCTAGTGGTCAGGCCCAGACTTCAAGACAATAGCAGCGGACCGGATCAGGTCAGATTAGCAGTGAGCAAAGGGAGTAGGCCAAGAAGTTAGGACTGTGCTTTTCGTGTGGCCAGCAGGGACATATGGTTAGAGATTGCCCTACCAGAGCTCCAGCACCAGTACAGCAGCAGTCAGGGCAGGGACAGAGTAGTCGACCGCAACAGAAGCAGACACGGTCCCAGATGAGACAGAGAAAGCAAGCCAGACTGTATGCAGCAGAGACCCAGACAGGTCCTTTATCTCATAGAATTTGGTGAGTAAATTGAGACTTGTCACGAGCCCATTGGCAGTACCATTGGATGTTGCCACGCCGATAGGCGAGACAGTGAGCTCAGGGAAGTATTGTGGAGTTGAGTTCAGATTTGGAGACCAACTGATTCCTGCTGATATCTGCTTACTCCATTTCAGTGGCTACGATGTGATATTGGGAATGGACTGGTTGACCCAATATCAGGCACAAATTTATTGTTAGAGGAGGAGAGTCACCATACAGTTGCCATCAGGAGAGACATTAAGGATCGATGGGGATATTCGGAGACGGCCTAGGAGTCCTACACTTGCTTTGTTGTATGCCATTCAGTAGAAAGGAGACTTCAGGTAGCCAGTAGATGAGGATGCAGAGGGGACCACAGATATTCACAATATTTTTGTGATAATTATATAGATGTATTCCCAGAGGATCTACCTAGACTTCCACCTCGCAGACAAGCAGAGTTTAAGATTGAGTTGCATTCCGGCACTAATCCCATCGCTATTCCACCCTATAGGATGGCACTTGTGGAGTTGATAGAGTTGAAGACTCAGTTGGACAAGCTCATGATAAAGGGATTCATCAGACAGAGTGAGTCGCCATGGGGAGCTCCAGTCCTATTCGTGAGGAAGAAAGACAGTTCCATGAGGCTATGCATAGACTACAGGAAGCTGAACAGTGTTACTATTAAGAACAGATACCCTTTACCATGGATTGATGACCTCTTTGATCAGCTCGGTGGAGCACAGTACTTCTCCAAGATAGATCTGAGGTCAGGGTATCATTAGCTGAGGATCCGAGAGTCTGATATACAGAAGACAACCTTTAGGACGCGGTATGGCCATTATGAGTTCACGATCATGCCATTTGGTTTAACTAATGCTCTAGCCGCGTTCATGGACCTGATGAACATAATTTTCAGTCGTTTTCTTGACCAGTTTGTAGTAGTATTTGTTGATGCCATTCTGGTATATTCTCGATCAGAGATTGAGCATATACAGCACTTGAGGACTGTTATGGAAACACTGAAGCAGAATAAATTATATGCCAAGTTTAGCAAGTGTGATTTTTGGATGAAGCAGGTCAAGTTTCTTGGCCATGTGGTCTTAGCACAGCGAATAGCAGTAGACCCGAAAAAGGTGCGAGTAGTATCCGACTAGCAGCAGCCCACTGTAGTGACAGAGATCAGGAGTTTTCTTGGGTTGGCTGAGTACTACCGCCGGTTTATTAAAGATTTCTCAAAATTGGCGGGTCCAATGACTAAGCTAACTAGAAAGGACAAGAAATTCATTTGGAGTGAGCTGTGTGAGCAGTCTTTTCAGGAGCTTAAGCAGAGGTTGATTACAGCACCGTTACTCATCACACCTACCCCTGGTGTGAGGTATACTTTGTGCACTGATGCATCCCTTAGCAGATTGGGTGCATTACTAATGCAGCAAGGATAGGCAGTGGCTTATGCTTCACGGCAGCTGAAGCCACATGAGTTGAATTATTCTACGCACGATCTGGAGCTTGCAGCGATCGTGTTTGCGCTAAAGATATGGAGGCACTATCTATATGGTGAGAGTTTTGATCTCTACTCAGACCATAAGAGCCTCAGGTACATATACACTCAGAAGGAACTGAACCTTCGGCAGAGAAGGTGGATTGAGTTCCTTAGTGATTATGATTTTCAGCTGCACTATCATCCCGGCAGGTTGAATGTAGTTGCCGATGCTCTTAGTAGGAAGTTGAGCAGGAGGGATGAAGTAGGTCAGATGTATCAGCTGATTAGTAACTATAATCTGGGTGTAGCTACAGATGATACACGAGCATATCTGTATGCAGTGACATGCTAGCCAGACATCTTATGCCAGATCAGGGATGAGCAGAAATCTGACGTAAGGATTACAGAGTTGATAGAGGGCGTCAAGGAGGGCAAACACACATATTTTTGCCTTGACATAGAGGGTGCATTGAGATTAGGGAAACGACTATGTGTTTCTAGTTCTGGACAGGCCAAAGGAACCCTAATGGATGAGGCACACTTCAGTGAGTACACTATGCATTCAGGGGGCGACAAGATGTACTAGAACTTGAAGAAAACTTTCTGGTGGAGAGGCATGAAGAGGGACATTGCCAGATATGTCTCCCTATGTCTGACTTGTCAGCAAGTCAAGGCTGAACACAGGAAACCATCGGGTTTATTACAGCCACTTTCGATTCCTAAATGGAAGTGGGACAGTATAGCGATGGATTTTATTAACGGCTTGCTTGAAAGTCATAAGGGGGAAGACACCTTTTGGGTCATAGTAGA
This sequence comes from Tinospora cordifolia, assembly GCA_030144865.1. Classification (NCBI taxonomy): domain Eukaryota; kingdom Viridiplantae; phylum Streptophyta; class Magnoliopsida; order Ranunculales; family Menispermaceae; genus Tinospora; species Tinospora cordifolia. The sequence continues at coordinate 6,469 of JAJIYU010011700.1, forward strand.
TCCACTGACTAAGGTGGCACATTTTTCTACCTATTCGGTCTACTGATGCAGTGAGTAAGCTGGGAGAGCTTTATGTGCGAGAGATTGTGCGATTGCATGGTGTTCCCAGTACCATAGTGTCAGACAGAGACTCCAGATTCACGTCTCAATTCTGGCAGAGTCTACAGAAGGAATTGGGGAGCAGATTGACCATGAGCACAGCCTTTCACCCACAGACAGATGGGCAGTCAGAGAGGGTCATACAGATATTGGAGGATATGCTGAGAGCATGTGCCCTAGACTTCAGAGGAAATTGGAGTAAGCATCTACATCTTGCCGAGTTTGCATATAATAATAGTTATCAGGCAAGCATCAAGATGGCTCCATATGAGGCACTGTACGGCAGACCCTGTAGATCACCATCCTGTTGGGCAGAGTTTGAAGACTAGGTGCTCACTAGACCCGAGTTGATTGAGGAAATGAACCAACAGGTGAAGCAAATCCAGAGGAGATTAGTTACAGCACAGAGCAGGTAGAAGAGCTATCCGGATAAGAGGAGAAGACCTCTAGAGTTCCAGACTGGTGATAAGGTATTTTTGAAGATCAACCCATAGAAGGAAATCAAACGGTTTGGAGTGAAGGGGAAGCCAGCACCATGGTACATTGGTCCGTTTGAGATCATTAGACGGGTTGGTGCATGCGCTTATGAGCTGGAATTGCCGAATAGATTGTACTCGGTACATAATATGTTCCACGTTTCGATGCTCTGGAAGTACGAACTAGACCCATCTCATGTTTTACATCTGGACGAGATCGTACTTTGAGATGATGCTACTTATGAAAAGCCAGCAGTGCAGATCCTTGATCGTAAGGTGCAGAGTCTCAGGACTAAGGACATTCCTTTAGTCAAAGTCCTATGGAGGCAACATAACCTGAAAGAAACGACCTGGGAGCTTGAGAGTGAGATGCAGAAGAAATACCCAGATCTCTTTGCCAGGACAGATTGATTGGACACATTGCTCAGGTACTTTTCATTTAAATTTCGAGGACGAAATTTCTTTTAAGGGAGGTAGATTGTAATCACCCTAAGTCTTATAATGTGTCCACGTCAATATGAATTTTTGAAAATTCTAAAAAATATAAAAATGGTTGGAAACTTGTTTTCAATGATTATTGTATGTTATTTAATCAAGATAAAATAAATTAGAACATTCGGATAGTTAGAAACGTGCAAAAATATCAAAATCGGGAATAGTCACGCACAGATCGCGATCCACATGGGTCTGACCACGATCCGTGGTGTGAAAAATCTGGAAAAATGGGAAAACTGTAGACTACAGTCTTTATAGGCAGACCACAGTCATCATTGAAAAAATATCAAAACAAAACTAGGTCACATGGTGACCGCGGTCCATAAAGGGATGACCGTGGTCCATAAAGTGAAGACTGCGGTCCATGAAGAAAAATCTGTCTGAGGACCGAGGTCCGCCTGTTTCCGACCGCGGTCTGTGTGCGAGCTTTATATACGTTTCAAGCTCTAATTTTCTCATTTTGCACTGAAACAGCTCGGGATTTGGAGAGGAGCGACAAGAGACAATCAAAGGTGAGTTCTTTGATTTTCCTTTGAGTTTTTCTTTAAGATTTGATTTCATCTAGAGTATCTATCAATGGTTAGTAAATCAAAGTGATGAAGATCCGTTTGAGAGTTTGTGTTGAGGGTTTAGTGGCTAGAAACCAAGCCAAACGTGGTGAGCTGTTGTTTATTCCCTTGTGTGTGTGTTTGGACACTAGCATGGATGGATTTAGGATGGTTGTTGGTTGTTGAATTGAAGGGGTCGATTTCATTGAAAAGGAATCCCGTTTTTAAGGCTTGATCAAGGGGTTTCAGCGAATAAATAATGTAAACAACCATTCCTTAGTTGGTTTGTGTTTAAATCATTGTTGGGTGTCCAATACACTAGATTTAAGTATTAAACTGGATTAGGAATCACTATTATAGCATACACATGTGGAAATCCCACTATTGGGTGAGAAATTGTGTGTAGACCGTGGTCCACATAGGACCGACCGCGGTCAATGGACTTGGATGTTGTTTTTGGAGTGTTTTGTGTACACTCTAAAGCACTGATTGATACCGAACCCCTAGGGTTGGGATAAATGTGTATTAAAGGCCCAAATTGACGGTATTGGACAGTTATGCGATGAACAACGATCTAGTAGTATTCCGGTGTGTACAGGTAGGGTTGACTATCTCTTCTATGCGGATGTAGGATACGAAATATGATCCATGTTTAAATTCATGTACTTAGTATCATGCTAGGAATGTATGCCTTGGGTCGATTGATTAACATGATATCCTGATGACTGGTTACTCGCTTTCGAGTGCTAGGGGATTATGATTAACTTGGTGTTTGTTTGTTTTCTTTGCTTAGGTTAGCATTTTGAATAAGCATGTCTGTATGCTGTGTGGAATGAAAACTATGATTGTGAAACTAAAGAACATTAAAGGTTTATTAAGAACTCCACGTACCGGGGCGATGGACGGGTACTGGTGGCACATCGCGTTGAGGTTCTCCGAATGTCCTAGGACGTCATCGTGCCTATCCCCAACTAGGCCAAACTGCGAGCGGTCGTATGAAACCCTCGAATTTGGAAAGTCATGAGGATTTTTCCCTTGATTTCAGTATCTTCTTGGGTCGTGGTCTCAGAGGTAGACTTTTGTTTTATAAAGATGTCGTGCTTGATTATGCTCAGGACCACAATTGGGATACCGAGGGTGGTTCACTCTTTCGGTTAATTCCTAATATCAGATGGTAAGTTCCTGATATTAGAGCACAACGAATAAACTGACTAAGTGTTTGAAACGCCCCTAATGATTTGAAATTGTTTGCATGTTTCGTATGCTCGTTTGTATAATGCTATTAATGTGTAGGGGAGATCCACTAGGCTTTCGAGCTCACCCCATTTTTATTTTTCAGGTACTCATGAGCCCAGCGCTCAGTGAGGATGCAACCCAGAGGCTGGAGGATGTATAGAGAGAGTGTGTAATATTTTTTTTAAACTGTCTCTCTGTTTTGTATAGTTTTTACGATGTATATTTTGGATTTGGACCGGAGGGTCATGTATCATATTTTTGTATATGTATCTACAGGGTTTTTTATCATCTTGAACTTTGTTTTATTTTGATTGATAAACTAATGATTTTTAGATATTGTATGTTAAACAGTGTTCAATGATTTAGAAAGATTTGATCCGAAAAGTGTTTCTGCTACTATTATCTTGATTTCCAATATAAATATAATTTTGAGCATCAGATGAATTTGGTTTGAAATTTGTTACTTAGTGAAGCATGTTTAAAATGATTATTTGAAATTAAGAAATGATTTAAACCTCGTGTATAGAGGTTTGTGAAAAGAAAGATTGATGATAACTGTCGCACGCCGGGTGCCTCGGCGGACCATGTGCCGAGCTTGGAGCTGCGCGACGGCCGAGGACAGGGCCTTAGATTGACAGATATGATGTCTGGCCTGGGGGTTGGGGTGTGACATCCAGAGAGCCTCAACGCGATGTGCCAGTAATTGCCCGTTATCACCCCGGTACGTGGAATTTTTAATAAACCATTAATTTCTTTAGTTATACAGTCATGTTTTCAATCCATTCATCATGTGACATACTTATTAACCATTCTAGTTTATGTAACTGAAGCGAACATACATCATGCATACCTATGCTAGAAAGCATATAACTGGTCGTCAGGATATCAATCAATCATTCCATACAATCCATACATCCCTAACATGGTACTATGTACATAGTTAAATTAATCTCTGCAGTGTATCTTCCCGAAGATTGCATTCTCACATCAATAAACCTTCTTAGTCTCCTTCTACCGCACCCTCTAATGACCTCTTGATCACTAAGGCCACTAGCTTGAGCTGTAGTCATTGTAGATTGGATTGAAGAAGGGTTTACTTGAGAAGACTCACCAGTTTCTTCAATCTCATATATCTTAGAAATTTCTCTAAGTTTTTTTGAACTTGAAGGAAGAGGAGGAGTTTCTGAGCACATTGGGTCAGAGACTGGAACTTTCGATTCTGCTAGAGAAACAGAGCCTGAATCAGAACGAGTAGATCGAGTAAATAAAGGATCCTTACCTTTAGGAGGCAATTCAGATTGAGACATCCATGCTGGGGCATTCACAAGTAGAAGTTCATCATTTGAAGAATCCGAGTCGAGTCTCACCGGTGGTGGGCAAACGGACTTATGAGGCAACGTTTTGAACCTCGGCGGTTTCGGGACCAACAAGGTACTAGAACACACTGGAGGAGGGGAGGAATTACCAGACTGAGAAGGCAAGGAAAGATCATCATCGGAAGAATCTGAGTCGAGTTTCAACGGGGGTGGACGAACAGATTTACGAGCCAACATTTTGAACCTTCGCAGTTTCGACACCAGCATGGTGGTAGAACGCACCGGAAGAGTGAAGGAATTACCAGACTCGGATAACGAGGAAACCATAATTGAGATTAAAAAGAAGAACATTTTCTCAGAGCAAAAGAAAAGGGATGATCAAAATGGTGAAAAGTGCGAATGGGCTAGGAATTTGTAAGAGAAGGGACAATACTATTATAACGACACTACTATTGTTTTATCGACATAATTATTAGGCGTCACTGTTAGAGAGATTGTTTTATTGGCGTAATTGTCGGAGTTATAGACAAAAACACTGTTTTAACGGCATAATTGTCAGTGTTACGTCAATGACACTGTTTTATCGACAGAATTATTAGGCGTCACTGCCAGAGGCACTATTTTATCGGCGTAATTGTCGGCGTTACAGACAAAGACACTGTTTTAATGGCATAATTGTCGGTGTCACAGTCAAAGGCACTGTTTTATCGGCATAATTGATAGCACTGTTTTATCGGCGGCACTGTTCCTGTTGATACTAGGATGTCATGTTCATACCCTTATTCTATAAAGATAATACACTATGGACTACCACCAACTAGAGACGAAGAGTTCAAAATTGAACTTTACTATGGAACTGACCCTACAACTATTTTAAAACAACAGTAAAGAATAAGTATCCCCTACCTATTCAATCAATCAAAAGAAACCACCCTGGGTACATGGTCGTAATACATGTTTACTTGCTGCACTTGTCCTACTAAAGTTGCAACTCATGTATGCTCTCTTCCATTTGTCGGTTGCATCCTTCTCACAAATGTGCACATATCATATCACAAATTTTTGAAGAGATAACTGATGAGAAATGATACAATTGGCAAAATATAACTTTGAAACAAAAAACCTTTACTGTAGAGAATTCAAGTATACCAAGAACACTAATTTTATGTAAATTTTCTTTGCAAAAATGCTTATCAAACTTGAAGTGAGTCATTTTCTATTCTAGAGGAGATGTGTTTGGGATCCTTTGATTGAACCTGGGGTTGAACATTTATACCACAAAAAGGTTGTTGAGCACTACAGTAGCATGACATGCAGAATTAGGAAGAGAGTTAAGAGGGCCAATCATTTGTCTGATGATTGTTTGTAGAAATGCAAAGAAGAGTGGGAGAACGAGAGTTATAAAAAAAGTGCAACCAGTTTTCACTTAATCGATGCTCTAAGAAGGAAGGACCTGGCTCAGGTGTGTCTAGACATACTGCTGGATCTATATCACATGTTGTACATGCTGAAATTTTGGTGAGTAAACTGTAGTAATCATTGTTATTGACAATGTTGCTTATATAAATTAAATGATGTTGATTAATCATATTCAAAATTATTGCAATGCAGGAAAAAGAATTGCAATGTAAACCTTTGCTTCATGAGATATTTGAATGAACTCACACGAAGAAGGGCACCAATGAGAGATGATTAATGAACATTCAAAGAAAGTTAAGGTATTGTTGCTAAATGTTTCAAAAATGCTACTTTAAGTTTGATTTTCAAGGACTACCATTTCATTTTTAAGGATTCTTTGATGAATAAACGTGATAATGCATTAGCCTTTATTTTTTCTTTATGTAGTCTTATACTTAATAAACATTTAAATTTTTGTACCACATGCCACATTGGATGTTACAAGTAGGATGGTCTTATATCTGATACTTGATTTCATAAATTGTTCTCAGGTAAAGAGGAATGAGAAAAATAGATTATGAAAGTGGTAGTAGTAAACAATGGATGAGTAGACAACTCTTGTGAGAAGTGAAATCATTAGCAAAAAGGACCCTCTTGTGAGGTAGAAAAGTAAGCAGTGAGGCCATTGATACTTGTGTTTGGCATGATCTTTTCCCTTTGTCTTCAATTTCTTTAGTGAGAATTTACACCGAATAATATTTTGCATTGCATATGCCCATATATGAATTTATTTATTCCAAGAACAAATCAAGCTGCAAAAGTTTTACTATTTTTAGACGCATGTAAGAGTGTTAAGGCAAAAACTAATGATCATTAAATTGCGAGACTTCCTAATCGAATCTACTACTTCCTTCTATAGGTGTCTCAAATAACACAGTAATTAGATAATTATCATCATTGATATGGACTTTATATATTATGTTTCAGGAGCAATTTGAGGAACTTCGAAGAGAAAGATCTACACCAATTGAGGGATTTACAAATTTAACACCAACTGAAATCTTCTTGTCCATTGTTGACGGGGTTAACAAAGAACCTGTGTATAGTGTTTGTAGCCTATCAAACTCTTTATGCAAAACCAAATCTTCATCTATATCTGTGATATCGAGTTTGAATCAAGATGTGCAGAATGAGCTTACTCATCTTTACAATACTATTGCAACCCAACAAAAGCTAATAGAAGAAAAATGCACTCAAATTGAAGGATATTAATCTCAGTTGGAGCAATGACTTGAAGTGCGTATGTTGGCCATGATTCGTGAAATACAAATGGATAGGCCATAATCATTTAGTAGTTTACAAGGGGATTAAAAATTTGATATTTAATTGAAGTGATTCTTTTTCTTGAATATGAAGAAAGTCTCTTTAGGTTGTTATTAGGAATGTTTTGTTGAAATATTTGATCAAACTTATACCTGTAGAACATAATTTTTTGTTTATGTTTTGAATTTTGTATTTATGTTTTTCTTTTTTTTTATTACAAAATTTATGGTTTCGTGAATATATTTTTATTCATTACAAAATTTTAGGTATATTTAAAATAAGTACATAGAGGCCACAAATATATTGCAAATTCGTTTCAATTATGATCAAATTAGTAATGATTATTTGTTGCAGATTCATTATAGAGCTACTTGGTTTCAAAATATTAGTTATAAATTAGTAATGAATATTTGGTTTCAAAATAAAAATGAACAACTACAATGGATTAGTAACAAATATTTGTTGTAGAGCTATATAAAGCTATCATGAAGCTTGTTACAAATATGTTTCAGATTATAGATTTAGAAATGAATTATCTCTTTCTATTTTGAAACAAAAAATTTCCTTGCAATTTTTTGCAACTGAAATGTTTGTTGCAAAATTAGAAATGGATAACTTGTTGCAAAATTAGCAATGGATAATCTGTGTCTACACTTAGAAACAGATAGTTTGTTTCTAATTTTATAACGAAACTTTTTGTTGCAGAAGATTGCAATGGTTTATTGATTGCAAATTCTGCAACGGATTATAAATCCGTTGCGAATTAATTAGCAACGAGGTATTTTGCAATGGAAACATTTCATTACTAATCTGTTTCAATATTGAATTTGCAACAAATTTTTTTTAGTAACAAATATTTTAATTTCAGATCGGCTAGATTCTTGTAGTGTGTTTCCTAACTTTGTGTGAACACAAAAGAAGTTTAGATTCGATTCTAAATCAGCTAGGATGTTCAAATATGATTAGATTTTGCTCTCATAGCAATTTTCCTAGTTATTCATCTTACTTGGGCTTCACACTTAAAGCATGTAGGAAGTACTCCCATTTTGTCGTCTTAGGGTGTATGTGTCTTAGGCTGATTATTGGATTTATTTCTAACATCAAGGTTTAGGAATCAAATCCAATCAGATCATATGCGAGGAAACATTTCTATGATGGTGGATTTCCTTATATGCCATATTTAGAAGGTTCTCCTTCTCCACTTGGCGCCATGCTTGAAACGGAAATGTTTCTAATTTTTTATTTCTCTTCCTTGGTCCACTTATCTCATGGGACTACTAGGGTTTTGAAGAACTGAGCTCATATATTAGAAACTTCTTATTTGGGTTTTCACATGTGCACACACACACACACATATGGATCGGTTTAGTACAAATGGGGCATGGTGCATATGATCACAACATGGTGTGCATAGAATCATTCATTCATGGTTTCTTAATACTGAGTGGAACATCTCATAGGGGTGGCTTACCTGATCATTTTCATGGCACATGGTATCATTTTACAAGGATTCAAATAAAGGAAACATCCCATGGAGCTTTGGGTAGGGTGAGGGTACACATGATCATGGTGTTCCACCCATACGACTTGCACATGTGTTAGTTGCATAGCAAACTCACATTATAATAGGTTAATTGTTGCATTTTAGAGGAAATAAAGGAAAGTATAAGTTGAAATTGCATAAATTAGTTATAATTGCATGTAGTTAGAGATTTGCATTGCTTAATAACTTTTAAACCTTGTTTTGATGAATTTTGTTAATCTTTTATGAGA
>JAJIYU010011701.1:0-15109 GCA_030144865.1 Tinospora cordifolia
TGAGTTGGGACAGTGATATTAGATACTGGGCCACTGTACGCATAGAACTGAGTTTGGGTTTTGATTGATACAGATTCGAAAGAGTATAGCGGGGCTAGACCGGTTGTCGACAGGACATCTGTGCACAGGACCCGAGGTGAGTAGTTTGATTCAGGTGTTTCTATGACCTTTGTTCTTTGCATAAACTTGTATGAAATAACATGGTTTGAACGGTTTCACGGGACTTAGATACATGTGGTTGATTTTGAGATATGTAGATGTACACAGGTAGTGAGACCATAGGCTCGAGGTCCGAGCGCGGGGTCAGGGTATACGATGAGATGAGACTCGGGGTCCGAGCGCGAGGTTAGGGTGTGTGACTAACATGCCTAGCTTCCGACCCGCTCGAGTGATGGCACTTGAGGACCGAGCGCGGGGTTAGGGTACTCGAGGGATACGCCTAGCTTACGACCCACTCAAGTGGCCAATACGCCTGACCTACGACCCGCTCGAGCGATAACCATAGGTTGGGTTTTGGTTGAGCTAACCTAGCGTGGATATGCTTTTAACTAGCATGATTTTAAGATGATTTTTGGAACCATTGCACTTCTTATAACTGTTTTTATACTATGTCATGCTTTCGAATATCATATCATTTTATTGCTCATGCATACATACACTGTTTTGGAATATTGGTTGTGGTTGACATGCTGATCTTTTTACTCACTGAGCCACGTGGATTTTAGGCTCACTACTTTATTACCATTTCAGGTTCTTCAGTGACGGACAAGGGAAAAGGCATAGTGATTGCCTGATTCCCTGACGATTCCTGTCCTAGTTTCTTTTTGGTTTTCTCCTTTTCCTTGAGGTTGGTCATTGTTGTACTATTCTAAACGATTAAGTATGTATTTTGGACAAACTTATGTAAATGAAATGCTTTCGTTTTCAATTATTGCTTACTTTAGCTTTAATGATTCCAATTTTTTTGATATCGTCCCATCACATGAGGTTTGCAAAGATGGCTTAACAGCGGTTGGGTGAACTCATCTTGGTGAGAGAGTTCGTCAGGCCGCTGTGCCGGTTGGGCCGCCCTTGGCTCTGGGAAGGGGTCCCGACAGATTATCTCATGAAAATCTAAATATGGCAATAATCATCTCATGTCATAACAATACACACACACACACATATCAGTAGAACATGCAATAATACTAGAAAGCAAGGTAATCACGTCCACCTATTGCTAAGCTTCGCTTGTTTTAATCCTTGTTCCAATATTACGAATCCTCAACCTAGAATGATTTGATATCATAATTCAGTATTCTTAAACCATAATTCAATGCCCACTTAATCTAAGTAGTAATTAATGTGCATTTAGGTGATATCAGGTGTGTACTTGTAACACCTCAAAATTCAACAAACGCGTATACTTTGCGAGTGAATATAAAATAAAATATTATTTTGTAAAAAAATGAGAATTTAAAATAAAATAACAAAAAATATAGGATAAATAATAATTTTTACGAATAAATAAATAATAATAATAAAATATAAATATAAATTTTAGAATTAATAATGTTTAAATTAAAAATACGAGGTTCGTAATAATAATAATAATAATAAATAAGTTAAAATCTTATTTTCTATGCACAGGCTATAGTTTGAAAAAATAACCAAATGTTAGTGTATAAAAGATAAAATTTAAAAATACAAAATTTGGTTGAAAAAGAAAAAAAAATGAAATGTTGGTTAAAAAAAACTAATACATAAATAAATGAAAATATACTATACTTACACGATTGCGATGGCATAAGCAGGATGGAGCAAGTGGTACGAAAATGAATCAAGTCCAACTTTGTGTGTACACATTACTTTGCGAAAAAAAATAAAACAAAATAAAATAAAATACAAGGAAAGCTTGTTCTTCAAGATCGTTGGATTGAGAAAAAAAAATTTGAAAACTTGTTTTTGTAAGTTTTAGGTCCAAAGTTAACGGATAATAAAATAAAAATCTGAGTTTGGAATTTGAAAAAAATGTAAAAATATCTAAAATTCAGATTTTTAGCAAAGAACGATTAGAAAGAAAAAAAATTTTAATGCTCTATTTTGGGAGAGAAGAATCCGGAAGAATGAAGAAGGAAGAAGAGGTTGTTTTGATTTTTAGTTTTGGTTTTCATTTTGTGATTTTGAGTATGATGAACAAGAGAGACGAGGAAAATGAAGAACGAAGCCTTAAGATCTGGACAATTCAGATCCGAAAGACTTCGTTAAAGCTGGTATGTTTTGGTGTTCTAGGGCTTGAAAATGAAGATGAAACAAAGCTAAAACATAGGCTTATTGGGTGTTGGATTTCTGAGCACGAAACCATGAAGAATGATGCTCTGAAATGTGATTTTTTGTGTGCTTATTGCTGCTGCGATTGGGACAACGAAGAGGAATAAAAATCCAGTTTTTGTGTGTTGTTGGTTCCTGACTGAAGAACAAAATCTAGGGCTTGATTTCGGTTGGTATTTGCAACTAGTGTGTGTGGCTGGTTTGAGGTTTTGTTTGGGCATGAAAACGTGAAGAAATTGTTGTTGGTGTGTGATGTTCGTGATGCATGAAGGGAAGAACAAAATCTGGTTTTTTTTTTTTTGGGTTTTTCAGTTTGTGTTGTGCGTTTTTTATTTGGGTTGGTGATAGGAGCAAAGAACGTGATTGCTGGTTTTGGCCGAACGGCAAATTGATTTGGGCGTTTTGGTTGTGCTTGGTCCATGAAGAATAGCGAGACGAAGAAGACAAAGTTGGTATGTGTTGAATTTGGTTTTCTTGTAGCTGCTAACCGTGATTGAAGAAGAAGAAACTAGATTTTCTAGTTGATGTTTGGCTGAACGAAAAGCAAGAATTCAGCTTGTGTGTGATCTAAAAATTTGGGGCCTATGGATGTTAGCCGTGAAGAACAAAAAAAAATTGAAGATGGTTGATTTGGGATTTTCTGTTATTGATGGTTGTGGTGTTTGTTTGATGAACGAACAAGAAAACAAAAAACTTGATTTTTGCTAGCAGTGATTGGGAAAAAGAAGAAGATGAATGTGAGATGTTTGTGTGTTTGTGGATGGCACGTTGCTATGACGTATGCACGAAGAAGAAAGTAGGAACTAATATGTTTCTTCGTGGAAGAAAATCTCCAATAGAGAAATTTTTGTCGTTGGTGTCGTTTGTGCGAGACGAACGATCGGAAAGGTGGAAAACTTCTATATCTAATTTTAAATTCTAGATAGTTAAAAATTTATTTTTCTTTCATTTTAGGAAGAAGAAGATAGAAATTTAAAACTTTATTAAATATTTTAATAAAAATTTTATTTTTGGATGCACGTGAATTTTAGGAAATTCAGAGCTTCGAATATTAGAAATCTAATTTTATTTAGAAGTTATATATAAATAATAAATATTAGAATTCTTTTTATTAAGATAAAAATTAATTAAATCGTTTAAAAAAAATTCTTAAGATGAAATAATTTTATTTTGAAACTTAAAATTTAAGAAATCTATAATTTAGATTTAATATATTAAAGATGAATAATTTATTTTAAAAGAGTAACTTAGAGATTTTTATATGACAAATTAATAATGTAGAATTTAGTTCAAATTTATATATAAAAATCTTAGTTTAAGTGAAATGAAATTTGTTGAACATAAATAAATTATTTTTAGAGCCCAAAATTAAGTTTTAGTATTTTTAAATTTGTGCGTGCAGGCCGAGCGTGGTCGGGCCGTTCGGCACGACCCGAGCGCACAAACGCGCGTGGGCTTGAGCTCGCGCTCCTGACGGCCCAACATGGGCCGGCCCATGCCTGCCCGGCCCATGTGCACAGTCCACCAAGCCTTGCCCCCCTTATTTTGTCTGTTTATGTGATTTTTGAGCTAATTTTTGGCGAATTTTCAGTATTTTTAGTCATTTTTAGCACAAAAACTATGAGAACCCATTGTATTTGATCCATAGTTTTGGCCATCATTTCATGGCCTCTATTGTGTCCAATCCAGGCTGCCAACTGGGCATTCAGTATGTGATGCTAAGTGCCACCTGGATGCCACATGTCATCCACACCCTTGTCAAGTAAGCATCTTCATGCAACAAAAAGGCATTCTTGAGCTCAAACACAAAATTTTCAGATTCTGTAACTAACTTTAAGCTCATAACTTTTCCAATTCTCCACCAAATCTTACAAACTATAGCTTGATTTGAAGCTTGTACCACCACCTACAAGATCCTACAAGTGGTTTGCCCAGTCCTTGAGCCGTTTGAAGCAGAAAACACCAAGAAGAGGGCTGTCCACACTGTTCAAACCTAGAAATTTCAGAAAGTGTGTGCTGGAACCATCTTTGGAACCTTGGACCTTGGTCATTTCCAGTTCCTTCTTGAAGGAAAAATGGTTCACTCATCTCATTTTAGTATGTACTTTGATCTCCAAGGGTTAGAGAATGAAAAATAAGACCTTAGGCATGATTTTAGAACCCTTGAAGTTAGTTACTTATTCACTGTCACAACTGTGAAATAGAGACAGTTGGAACAATCTTAGGAAGCTTATTCTTGAACCACTCTAGGCACGTCCCTAAGGTAAAAGCCCATCATTCTACTCCTTATCATGAATATTCAAGTCTCCATGTGGTAGAAATCAGAAATTAAAATGTTTTATGTGTGGTATAAGCCATTGTCGCTAACTGTTAAGACGTACTGTTGCAACAGTGCCAACAGAAACAGTTTGGGGCCAGAATAGGAGCTATATTCGGGACACCTAAAGGCACCCTTTCGGGCTGGAACCAGAGGCATCATAGTCTCCATAATAGAGGTTCCAGAAAAGTATAAAGACTTGACCTTAAACTCTTATGGATGTATCTTGTTATACATGCAAATATGCCATGATTATAGGGTGCTAGAGCAAATTCCCTTATGTTTTTTAGAATATAGTAGAATATTGATAGAATGATAGGCATGTTTTCGATGCTGCATGCTACTGATTCGAAGTGGTTGTGATTAGTGAATATGTTATGACCTAAAAACTATAAGTAGACACTAGGAACAACCCATAGAATGGTGATTGAATGAGAGAAAAGAACACTAGAAGATAGTGGAATCCATGAACCCAGAAATTTCCTGCAATCTGTCCGAAATTTCTGAAATCAAATTGACTGACCAAACCATGATAGATTGAGCTGAAATTTGGTGGAGAGACCCCTAGATATGTTTATAAGTTGCCTACAAAATTTTAGAGCATTCTGATGGGTGTAGCTACGCCAACTGAGGCAAACAGTCACTGCTTGTCACAGGGGATACGGCATCTGTGCAGTTTCTGTTATCATGCTTAGAAACCTTAGTAAATGAGGTCCAAAAATTATAATTTAAAATTCTGGGAAAACCTTAGGAAGTCTAGAACAGTTCTGCAAAGTTTGGTGCAAATCCGATGGATGGATTGCCTGTAGAAAAATCAGAAAAATAGTTGCGCAGATAGGGTCATAGGCTAAAGTTTGTGCCTAAGTAATAAAAATTGGGAAGATTGGCCCTTTTTGGCCCAATTGACACCATAATGACTAGAATTGACCCTGTGTGACCCTGTTGACCAGCTAGGTCAGCAAATGATAAGTTGACTAGGGTTGACCAAGATTGACCAAGGTCAATCAAATGGACTTGGTAACTGAGGCAAGGTGAATGAACATGTGTAAACTATTCTTGACTAGGTCAAGTAATTAATTAACCAATGATATAGAATTAGAATGAGCCAAGTCCCATATTAATGTTAAGCAGTTGCGTCGATTTCGCAGGACCCAGTGCTAGCAGGACATGACCGGTCGCGAGAGGAGCACCGGTAGCGGAGCATCCCTGTGAGTAGTGTTTTCTAACTCATTTCTTAGAGCTTGTTATTCTATGCATTGTGAAAATGGTGTTACATATAGTGATGAACTTGCATCCTTTGAATGAGTTTTAAATGAGAAGTGCACCGAATGTCGAGGTCTGGGAGCGGGTTAGGGTATTGGATGCGGTAGAGCAATTAGGGCGAGTTGTGACCCTGATAGTGACCACCTAGCACAGAGTGCCTATTGAGGGATTCTGTGGGCCTACGATGATGGCAACGACAATAAGTCATAATCAGGTCGTCACGATATGCCTAACTGTCTGCAACTTGCTCATGTATTGATTGGGCTCCCATAGAGCATCGAGTGACCACCTAGCACAGAGTGCCTTGAGGGGGGGTTCTGTGGGCCCAGATTTGGGTCGTCACCTATATACCTAACCGTCGGGTTTCTCCCGCTCGAGTGATTTTAATCGCCTCGGAGAGCTTGCGAGCCTCGGCGAATGTTTTCATTTTTTAACTGCTTTTAATGAAGGTGCACGACTGCATTATGACTTTGAATTGTGTTTTACTGTTGCATCCACTTGCATAATGCTATTGCTCATGCATTTATGACACATATTTTAACTGTGGAATATTTGTTTTAAGTTTGAATTAGACTGCATTACTCACTGAGCCGCCGTGGACAATTATGCTCACTACTCTAACTTTTCAGGTTTTTCAGCAGCGGATAAGGGCAAGGGAGTGGTCATCGCCTAGAGTCGCGTTCCCTTACTCTTTTGGTAGGATTTCTTGTGTTTCATTTGTTGTTATTGTCTTTTGAGGGTTAGGACCTATTTATAGGGGTGAAGATAGCATGTATATAATGAACATTCTCCCCCGTTGCTACACATGTGTAATGACACGTTTTGGAAATATGAAGTTTTTATTGGTGTTCGTATGTTAGATTTCTTATGCATTCCTTATGATTACTCTGATAGTGTGTGATGTGGTGTTGTATGTTGAGGCTTAACAGTGTCTTGGCAAGCTCGACTTGGGAGCAGGTTTGTTAGGACACTGTGCCGGTCGGTTCGCTCTTCATCCTAGGGAAGGGGTCCCGACAAAATTATTAGTTCTAATCGAAATAAATTTATTTAGAAGTGCATAACTCATAGAAACTTGAAAATTAATTATGAGAGTTTTATTTTTAGATTAAAAGTCTAAATTAGTGGAAGTATTATCTTTCTAAAATAAGCTTAGAGATATTTTTAAACTAAATTGAATAAACACTGAAGATTTAGAAATAAATTAAAATGATTTTTATTTCAGTTTTGAAAAACCTTATTTTGATCTGAATAAAAATTAGTTAAAAATTAATATTTAAACTTTATAGTCAACTTAGAAATTTTATAAGCTTAAGAGTATTTTTGGATGAAATTAAATAGGAGTTAGGAATTTAGAAAAGTTTTGTTGATTTTTAAATTTCAGATTTAAAATTTAGAGTATCGAGTATCTCGACGGAAAGCAAGGGAGCCCTCAAGATTTACGAAATTAGGTGGACATGATTTCTTTGCTTATACGTATTATATGGATTTAAAATTTAAAACATTTGTTTGAATAGTTCTAGATTATTATAATTTTATTATGAAATTGTTTCGTATGCTTGAATGATGTGTGTTAAATGATTAATTAATAATTGCATGCATGAATAGGAAACCAAACACTTAGATTTTATCATTTACTCATATAAACTGTCAATTTTAATAACATGCATTATTTGATTAATTTTCTATTGTATTGTGTAATACCTGGAATAAATGAACTTGTATGTGAAACTAAAATAAGACGAAGGATTATTAAGAACCCACGTACCGGTGCGATTGATGAGCCTGAAGCAGATCGAGGTGACATCTCCTATATGTCACCACTTGAGATCGATGAGCTACATAGCAGATCGTAGGTACACTCCCTTGGATTATGACTCTAACAGGTAACCGACCTTGGGTGTTACCTAAGATGTGTTTCTGATTTAGATCACAGGGAATACCGAGAGTCATCTCAACACTTTTTCGGTCTTAGATTATAACCAAAACAAATAAATGTTTGAAATGCCTAATGTTTGGAAGTGTTTGTAATGTTTTGAGTTTTAATTTGTAAAATGCGTGTGATGTGTAGGAATGACCCACTGGGCTTTCGAGCTTACTCTCATTTTATTTTTCAGTAACACGTTATCACAACCCAATCCTGGGCCCACAGGGCCTCCACACCTGTGCATAGGGCCTCTGCACCTGTGGTGACGCAGAAGGTACTATCCCCTCCTCTTGGGGTTGTTTTCGCAAAATGGCTCAATGGTAGCAGAATTCGCGAAATCTACACACTTATCCCTAGGTTGTAGGTTCGAATTTTTGCGAAGGCGAAAGAAAACCCTAAGGAGAGGGGACAGTACCTTGTGAGTCACCACAAGTGCACAGGTGCGGAGGCCCTGTGGGCCCAGAATTGGGTTGTGACACACTTGGACGTAGTGCAGAGCAGTCTACATCAGGAGACTCGCACTTTTGATTAGACACCTCATGGGGGAGGTCATCCGGGATAGGAGGCTTTAGAGTTTATATTTTATTTATTTAATTATAACATAACTGCACGTATAATTTTCATTTGAATTTAATTTCACTGTTTTACAAGTACTTATTTTGGTTTTAAATTTTAGTTGATTATATTTTTGAACGATATTATATGTTTAACAATTACCATTTTAATATAAGATTTTGAGTTAATTCCGCTACGTAATTTAGAATTTATGATTCATGATCTGTGATTTATAACACATGATTTTTGACTTTCTACCAAGAAGCTTAAATTTAAAGACTGAGACTTTGACAAAAATTTTAAGTAGCATTCCGATCCTTGATAGGTGATGACCCATAGCACGTGACGGGAGGTCCGATTTGGAGTCGGGGTGTTATAGTACTGTTATGTTATTTTTCTATGCATTGCGATAGGGAAGGGTACTACCGCGGTCACTCAGATCTGTGCATGAAAAATAAAAAATTTAGGGTCTGGGACGCATTACCTCGGTCGCCAGAATCAAAGATACACGTTACCGCAGTAACCAGAGAGGATTTTAAGTGAACAGTGTATTACCGTAGTCCGTTACAACGATAGTCAGGTGATTTTCCAAAAACTACACGTCCATGCAAGTTTCTTTCCTATCCTTTCATTCACAATGATTCAATACACTAATACTAGACTTAACACAAGTATTATATCGAATTAAACGTATTATACATCGATTCCAAATGTTCTTTCTTTTGTTCTCCTCAAAAGAGTGTTTCAAACACTTTCAACTTGCTGTTAAATCAAGGGAGCACGCATCTCCTTAGAAAACGTGACTCAATGATGAAAACACATGTATACTATGTGAAACGAATGTTTTATCTCGTATGTAATTCGTTCGTTCAATCTCAGCAAACGAACTCTTCACCAATATGCAGTTCTCCTTTGTTCTTTGCTTGAGAATCTGGTTGGGAAGGGTTGAAATAGATTAATAACACTCTAGCATACTTTTGGGAAGAAGAAAGGTCAGTCTGTGTTGGCTGGGTAGGGTTTCTGCACGACTGAGTATTCGAATGACTAAGAATTAGGGTTTCTGGGTGCAAGTTGCACATATATATAATTTTCAGTATTATTGAGGTAATGACTCTGATTACCGCAGTGATCACGTGATTAACACATCAAAATTCTGGTTTTTGACTCATTACCGCAGTAACCAGAATGCATATATTTTCAATTTTCTAAAGCATTACAATAGTAACGATTTTTATTACCGCGGTAATTAGAACGATGCCATTTTTTTACGCATTTCTGGTTCTTTCAAGCATTACTGCAATAATTCAAGTTATTACCATGGTAATGAGAGCCTTGTGTTATTTTTCATGTCTTCTTGATATTATCTGAATTTTCTATTAATTTTTACATTTATTCGAAGTTTATTTTTACTTATATTTCATGATTGTAAAACATTTATAATTTTTTAAATTACTTATTTATTTTATTTTATATTTAAAACTCTCAAAATTCTATAATTCGTTCATTTACTTTTATGGTATTACAACTAGGCTCTTAGAGCTCGTACCTTTATTTTTTTTCCTTCCATAGGGATAACGAATCCTATGATGTTGCACTAACTCTGATGTTTTTCTATTAAGAATTTTATTTATGATTGAATTATTTAAAAATGTTAATTTGAATTTTTGTGATTGAAATAAGGACCAGATGTGGCTCTCGTGATGTTTGTAAGAACACATTTTGATTCATTTTAATTATCTCATGATTTGATCATTGACTTATCAAATACCTTGAGTTGATTTTGATTCATTTTAATTATCTCATGATTTGATCATTGACTTATCAAATACCTTGAGTTGATTTAAAATTTGAACTAATGTGTTGCATCCAATTTCTGGATCGAATAATGAATTTTAGGGGTATAAACTTGATATTCAGTTGATACACTTATAAAGTTATTTTTAAACAAGAAGGTTTTATTTTTAAAAGAATGTAACTTGTATATTTCAAATGTTATATTTGGAGGTAAAAATTACGAGTTGAGTTGATAATGAGTAAGTCTTACCCTAAACAAAGCTAAATATTGAACGGGAGATCAGTTGTCTTGTTTAAGGAGGCTAGTTATTCTAGATATACTCTGTCTCGTCACTTGTCCTGACGATTATCCCACCAACTCGTACAAGTGATCAACATTGAAAAATATATTCAAAATTAATTTCCTATCAAATAAATGTTTTCTATGTATTTAAAAAATAAAATTAATTTTAAACAAAATTTTTTAAGTATAAGATATATTTTTAGCATATGATAGTAATTTTTTAAAGAATATGTTTAATTTTAAAAAATATTTTCTCAATAAATATTTCAAATACTTGAAAGATCTTCGAAAAAATAAATATTTAAATAAAGTTATAGTAGAGAAAGAGGGGGTGCTACAAATATTCTCCTTTACAACTAATTTTAGGCCAAAAACTAAATATCTCACATTTGAGAAACTTTTTGTTATGCTATCTATGTTTCTATTGCGCCTCGTAATAAAACTAAAATGGATTTAGAATGAAAACATAGGATATATGTTGGTTTTAACTCTCCATCAATTATAAGATACGTTGAGCCCTTAACAACGAATTTACTTATAACTTGTTTTGTAAATTGTCACTTTTATGAAGCAATTTTCCTACTATTATGGGCAGAAAATATATCTATTTAAAAGGAATAGTGTGAAATTTCTTGATTTGTATCAATTTTATTACATTATGATCCACGTATAAATCAATATGAACTTGAAGTTCAAAAGATCATTAATTTGCAACAAATTACAAATTAATTACCCAATGTATTTACTAATATAAAGAAAGTAACAAAATCATATTTACCAGCTGTAAATATTCTTACAAAAATTGATATTTTTATTTGCAGCTAGATTCAATTGCATAAGAACTAAAAAACACTTAATTCGTAGAAGACGACTTGATTCAAAGATAAAGTTCCCCCAAGAAGGAAAATGAGAGTAAAAATAAATAAAGAACAAAATACCTCTAAAAAAGCAAAAGAATCCTCTATGAAAGATTTGCAAGAACAAGTACAATTTGATGAACATTTGCCTCGTTTAAGAAGATGAAATACTTAAAAATAATGAGATTTTAAAAAATTATTTGACTACTAAAAAATTTTGCTATCAAAATAGTATTGTTGCAAATGATATATTTGTTTTTAATGTATCCTTTGATATTTGTGAAAATAACGATATTGAACCATAATCAATGGATGAATGTTAACAAAGACATGATTGACAAAAGTGAAAAGATCAAGCTCTCAAAGTAGAATTAAACTCATTTAATAAATAAGAAGTTTTTGAACTTATAGTCTAAATTTTGAATGGTGTAATGTCTATTGGATAAATATGAATATCTATACGAAAGAGAAATGAGAAAAGATGAGATTACAAGTTATAAGATAAAAGACTTGCTCAAGGTTTCTCATGAAAACTTGATCTTGATTATAAGAAAATTTATTCTTTTGTTATTAAAGCGATTATGTTTTGCTTTTTGATAAGCCTTCCAGTCTCAAAAGGACTTGATATGGATCCTATAGATGTTGTTACAACTTATTTATACGGATCCTCAAAAGTAAGATATATATGAAAAATTCTTAAAGGATTTAAAATGTTTGATAAAATCAAATTAAAAGCTTGTGACGTTTATTCCATAAAGTTACAAATATATTTGCATGGATTAAAACAATCTGGTCGAATATGGTATAAATGTCTCAATGATTACTTACTCAAAGAAGGATATATAAATAGCCTATTTTGCCCATGTGTTTTAATTAAAAATTATCTTCAGGTTTGTAATTGTTGTTATACACGTTGATGATTTAAATATTGTTAAAAATTATGTTTGAAATTATGAAAATATCTAACTTCCTAAAAAAGGAATTCGAAATGAAAGATCTTAAAAAATAAACTATTGTCTTAGATTATGAATCAGATATTCTTTAGTGAAATTTTTGTCCATCAATCAAATTATATAAAAACAATATTTAAAAGATCTATATATGGCCAATATGCATCCATTGACCTCCTTAATGGTCGTCAGACACTTAAAGTGGATAAGGATCCATTTTGACCTCATAAAAGTGATGAAGAGTTATTTGGTTCAAAAACACCATATCTAACTACAATTTGTGCATTCATATATCTTGCAAATTGTATAAAACTAGATATCACATTTTCTAGTTAACTTTCTTGAAAGATAAAACTATTTTCCAATTCGAAGACATTAGAATTGTGTTAAACACATTTTTTGATATCTTGGAGGAACAAGTGATGTGTTTGTTCTATTCAAAAGGAACAAAATCGAGTTTAAAAGGATACAATGATGCTAGATATTTATTGGATTCTCCTAATGCTTGTTCTCAAGCAGGATATATATTCACTTGTGGTGATATTAATATATCATGGAAGTTAGTAGCAAATTATGAATACTACTTCATTACAAGAAAAAAGACCTTTTATAGCTTGGAAAAAATGCTATCATAAGTGATAGATAGCTATCCTTTAATAGCAGCTATCAAAAGCTATCCTTTAAAGCGTTTTTAAATAGCTATCAAATGTTATCCTTTAATAGTGTTTTTAAATAGCTATCACATGTTGTCTAAATAGTGTTTTTAAATAGCTATCCTCTAATAGTGTTTTTAAATAGCTATTGTTTGTAATCCGTTTATAGCGTTTTTTAAAAGCTATCATGTTATATACTGTGATAGCGTTTGTGTATAGCCATGGTTTGATCTCCTTTGATAGCATTTAATGGTGGCTATCGTTGAGTATCCTTTGATAGCGTTTTTTCATGGCTATCATTTCATATACTCTGATGGCGTTTTCCTTTGGCTATCATTTAATATCCTTTGATAGCATTTTGTCCACGCGTTTTTCTCCGTATATATATAAGATCATAAATAATATTATTTTAATTAGTTTAACTCAAACACAATAACTTTATTCAAAATATTAATTATTACAAAATTACATTAAGTTAATTATTTGAAGTGTTTGGTAACACACTCAAATTTATACAATAACAAAAAAAGGAGAATCATCGACTGTGAAATTTGAGTTGGTCTTTCCTTCTCTTCTCTTTTACTGTTTTCGGTGGTAATACTTGTCAAGGAGCATTTCAGAATACTCCCCAAAGGTAAAGTCCCACATGGTGGAATTAGCTACAAAACAAAAGAACCTAATCACACACTACCACCTGATGAAGATTTACCTCTTCAGGAAAATGAAGACTCTCATACTTGTAGGATTAGAACAAAAAATGAAAGAATTACACTTCAATCAAATATTCAAATATGCAATGATGCCAATTCAAGAGATTACTTACTTTTTAATGCATGAAGAGATTGACAATAATTCTGCAGAAAGATTTGCTGAATTTTAATGCATTAAAATAATATCATTTTAATGCACAATGAGGTTCCATTCTCACTATTTGAACCTCCACCTTTTAGAGGGTCTGTTATTGTTAGATTTTTTTTCATGTGCCAATGCATAATACTTGTCATCAATATTCTAAGAATATCTTCCAATTCACCTGTTAAAAAAAAAAGAACCTAATCTTGCATGTGAGAGTGATATGGAGTAAGATAGTTTAGAACCTCATCATCTCTAGTTCCCTTCACAGTTTAGAACTACGTCTGATACTTAACTGTTTCATTTAATACAATTAGAAGAATTCTATATTTCCAGAAAAACGCATTCTATATCAATTCCACAGCGGTCAGATTGCATTTTGTTCTATTCATGTTATTCCCAAACAAACCTTAATAATTGCTTTGTATAAATTATATTTGAGATTTTTCCCAAAAGAAATTTCTTCATTCAATTATAGTGTATATTCTTTTCATTATAACATACTTGAATGAATTCCATTTGATGCAAAACAAGTAAATAGATATCAAGATATGCAATTCAGAAAAGAAAATCGGTCCCAGAGAAAACCTCCAAGAGATGCATCAATTTAATAAGTACAATACAAGTAACAATTACCTTTAAGAAGAAGTGATCCATATGCCACTGGTGTACTAGCATGTCCCTGCAGAATTTATAAACTAGAAAGTCAACTTACATATGCATTAAACCATGGCAAACATAGATAATCCACCAAATACCAAGATATTAGAACTTCTAAAAAAGAACATTATATATGAATATAATGCATAATCAATCTCAAATACTTAGGCTCATATTCCAAGGAATATGATTTCTTTTTATGAATGAATGATTAGACAAGGATTTCATGTCTTCTTAAGCATTATCATATAAACAGAATCAAAGAGGGTCATATAAACAGAATTCTATATCAAAAAAAAAAAGAACTGCTTCTAATGCACATTTTGAGCATCAATAGTCAGGAAAATTTATAATATCAATAAGTTTTACAAAAAGAACTTTATAATAACATAGAAAATTGGTCCTAGACAAGTGAATAGATATCAAGATATGCAATTCAAATATGCTTCAAGTAAATATATATCAAGATATGCAATTCAGAAAAGAAAACTGGTCCCAGACAAAACCTCCAACAGATGCATCAATTTAATAAGTACAATACAAGTAACAATTACCTTTTAGACGAAGTGATCCATATGCCACTGTTGTACCAGCATGTCCCTGCAGAATTTATAAACTAGAAAGTCAACTTACATATGCATTAAACCATGGCAAACATAGATAATCCACCAAATACCAAGATATTAGAACT
>JAJIYU010011702.1:0-15141 GCA_030144865.1 Tinospora cordifolia
CATATTTTTGTATATGTATTCACAGGACTGTTTACCATCTTGAACACTGTTTTGTTTTGATTCATAAACTGATGATTTTTAGTTATGGTATGCTATACAGTGTTCAATGATCTAGAAATATTTGATCCGATTAGTGCTTCCGCTACTATTATCTTGATTTCTAGTATAAATATGATTTTGAACATCCGGTGAATTTGATTTGAAATCAACTGTTTAGTGAAGCATGAATAAAATGACTATTTGAAATTAAGAAATGATTTAAACCTTGTGTATAGAGGTTTGTGTACGGATTGATGATAACTGTTGCACGCCTGGTGCCTCGGCGGACCACGCGCCGAGCTTGGAGCCGCGCGACGCCCGACGACAGGGTTTTACATTGACAGACATGATGTCCGGTGCGAGGGTTGGGGTGTGACAATTTCATATGCTTTATATGAATGGTGAATACCATGATTGTTTTCATTCATGCTTAATGATTACATCTTATTATGACATGAGATATGCATGGCCTTATCCTAGATATCATGAGATGTTTAACATGTCAGATTTACATGTATAGATGATGTACGTTTAGATATTAAATGATATATATATGGATATCTTGATGAAATGAGTGGTTGTATAATTTCAATCATGTTAAATTAAGATTTGAACCACATACCATCCTAGTGGTCCTTGGGTGATTACTGTGAGTGTTCTCGTGATAAGGAACGATGAGTTTATCCCTAGTTTCTGATGATAGAATAATGGGTTTGACCCTAGTTCTTGGAGATGGAGTGATGGGTGTGTCTCTCGTTCCCAGGTTAGGTGATGGGTGTGTCCCTGTATCCCATTGGAATTTGGCATCGATTACACTTTCTCTCTTTTTGTTTGATATGATGATTATGAGAAAACACCAAGGTTAGGCCCTTTGGTCTAATTAACGACTATTAACAATCTAATGCCTAATGTATGATAAGTAGTTGTATGTTTTGTGTTTAATTTGAATAATGCTATTGATGTATTGTGTAAGATCTATTGGGCTTTTGAGCTCACCCTACTTTTTTATTTCAGGTGATATTTGAAACAGTGCCTATTGACCAACATCTCCAGTAGATCTTACCAAATAGCTACAAACCTCACTAGTGAGGCTGTTTTATGATACTTTCATTTTAGTGTATGGTTTACACTGAGCATATGGCCCTCCAGACTAATTTAAACTTTTAATTCTCTTTATGGTTTAGATGTTGGCCACATAGGCCATGTTTTAGAGATTTCGTGTGGGAACTTCTTTTTAAGTTTGCTAAATTTTACATGTTGAAGTTAATGGTTCATTTATCTAACTTTTTCTATATGTTTTCATGAAATCACTCTTGGTCTGTTTAGAGGATCGATGAATCATTCATATGTGTTCTAGTGTGTCATAAAGGTGTTTAATATGATTTGAAAGTGAGGAAAATAATGTTTCGATTCTCAATAGTGACACGTGTAAGGATAATTAATGTAGAATGGGAACACTTCTCCAAAAGTAACCCTAGTGTAACAGAAATGAAAGTAGCGAGAACTAGGGTGTTATAGAACAAGAAGCATATGTTTTTCACTCCAACCCAATTATGCCTTTAACAAAAAACTAAAACCATTATTTATATAATAATTAGTACAAAAGACGACAAAAGAAAACATATCAACCCAGTAGTTGGGAATCTATTTTTCATCTTTATGGAAAAGCAAGAACCTCTCCTTTAGATACTCATTAGTCAATTTGGGTAAGGGGATCAAAGAATGTGCTCCTGCGGGGACTCATTAGTTATCACATTTGCAGCTTTAGATAAGACTAATAAACTAGTAGAGAATCATTGCCTTTCAGTTGATGGGGAATAACTACTTTTGAACTGGTGTAGAATCATTGCTTTTTAGTTGGTGGAGAATAATTGCTTTTGAACTAGTGCTCAATTTTGGCCTCGTGGTCATAATGGATCAATGTCGTCTAGTGGGTCATTTGCCTAATAATCAAATAATTTAGTTACATGATTTGGATGGGTTGCTAAAAAGCTTTCAAGGCAATCGTGTATTTGATACGCAAGATGACTATGGTATTGATCTTGTCGAGCTAGGACAAACAATAGTTGGCAATCCATTAGATACTAAAAATGATAGAAATGGAGATTCCATTAATAGAAATCTTAGAATTCTTTAAGATCTCGAAAATGAGATGACCAGGGAACCACGACTCTTGTTCTTGCGTTGTTTTTAGAAATAGGCATGTATTCTACAATTGGCTTGTATCTTAAGCAAAAGTGTGATGTTCTAATAAACATATTGTCTTCTTTGGCTAGCAGGATTACTATTATCTCCTAAAACTTTAGTGAAGATACAGTTGGAGCATAGAAAATAATGTTCAAATACTGGTGAGTACATCTTTGCATTTCATTGGGCCATACTTGATGTGAAGTATACTTCAAAAGAAATTCATAAAATTGTTCGTGATCTTATGTGAAATTTGCTCCCTTTAAAGATAACTCAGAAGCTTGAATTTATCTATGATGAAATCAATCCAAAATTGGCGTAAGGTATACATTAGGTAAACAACAACTTTTCTAGAAAAATTATATAGATTCAACATTCAGAAAGAGAAAAAAATGGTTGAGAGTGATGTGGAGCATGGCCAAAATACATGAGATAGTGGTAAGAATTCTTAGAAAAGAATCTATCATGGGCTAATCAAGAATAAACCAAAATATTTTCTTGGGAGATTTGTTGGAATAGGAGAGACATTTTCTATAGGTTTTAGAGGTTGGGGATCTGAAGGTTCTAAAGAACTCGGTTCAAGTAGAACACAAATAAAATGAGAAGAATGATTGACGAGTCATGATAGGAAGAAACTAAGATGTTTGATTTTTCAAGGATATGTTCAAAAGTGAAATCATACTAGAAAAAACAATTTGCTTATCAAAAAAAGTTGTGGGTTTGATAAGAACTTCAGTTTGAATTAAGCCTCTTAGGAAAAGCTAACATTTTCATTCTAATCTAAAATTTGTATCTAACTAGTGAAATTGGAACTTTTCTATTGCTCTCTTCACATCTAAAATTTCTTCGAAAGTAGAATGATAATTGACTTATAAGTTTGAGAATATTTTACTTTTGTATCCACATATAGACCTAGATTTATCTTGTTTTTCTTCAAGAAGAACTGCTTCCCAGTTTAAGTCACTAACATCAGTTTGCAGTATTCGAGTTCCTAATTCAGGGTTACATAGTATTGGATACATGTGAGATTGATGTTTAAGGAACTTCACATTGCTTGTGTTTGTTTAGAGGACCAAGCAAAAGGTGACTTCTTTAAGAGGCTAAATAGCTTTGCAGTATACTTTACCAAATCTTTAATAAATAGTTTCATATAATTTACCACACTGAAGAATTGTTGAATTGTAGTCTTATCAAGGATTTCATTAGGAAATTCTAGGAGTTTTATTGCCAAGTATGGTTATAGACAAAGTTTAGAATTTTCAATGTTCTTTCCTAAAAAACTCATAAATGATCGAAAAAGTTGCATTTTCTTCTAAGATGCATGAAACCATATTATTTGTGTAGATGATAGAACTTCTCAAAATGATTTAAGTGGGAGTTTGCATCTTCTGAGAAAAGTAAGATATCATCGATATAAATGAGTGTCTTACTTAGAATAGGCTGAAAAATTCTTGTCATTGCTTTCTCAAAGAGAAAAGGAGTGGTTTTTGAATAAAAAGACATAACATTGCATTAGTAATGGTACTCTGACAAAAGCTATTTTATAATGCTCTTGTAGATGTATCCCCAATTGCTAAAATCCATAATTGCAATCAAAATTGGAGAACATTTCGGCATTAGATAACTTCTAAAACAATACTACTCATCTTAGAAATGAAAACTTTGTCCTCTTGGAGAAAGGAATTCAGTGTTTGCTAATTGCTGACAAATCACATTTTACTTCAAACTTGCTCAGAACGTTTATTCACATAGAATGTTTCACACACCCACAACGATATTATAGGTGTAATCAAACATTCTTTGCACAATTGTTTTACATCTTAAGCTACCAAGGCAAGTTGTGAAGGTGACATTGCTTTATGTGATTCCTTTGTAAGATTTATGTCTTCATAAACAAAAGGGGATGTAGTAAACTTAGATGTAGGTGCATCCTAAAAGAAGGATACATCCTCTCCATTATATGATCTTGATGTGTATTAATGTAAGAGGGTAGAGTGATACCTTATGCATCTAGGCGCCTAAAGGTGCATATAAAAAACTACCCGATAATGATCTATAATTAGCTACAGTGGCATTTGCTTGAAAAGTGTAGAGACACTACCTTTATGGTGAAAAGTTCACATTATACTCTAACTATAAAAGTTTAAATTACTTGTTTGACCAAAATGAGTTGTATATGAGGCAATACAAATGGTTAGAATTCCTAAATGATTATGACTTCACTCTTGAATATCACCCAAAAAAGGCCAATGTTTTTGTTGATACATTGAGCACGAATCGAACTAAAGCTAGAGTTGTGGCTTGTCAAATGGCTCATGAATGGTGCATGCTAAATAGGGTTACATTCATGAGTACATTTTCTAATGATTATCCATTGGCTATATGAGCTCAAATGCAAATGCAACTAAGAGACACTCATACTCAAAGGATTAAGGATTTATAACAACATGATCCAAAGTTTATAATGTATAATTCTTGAGCTGACAACTTTGATCGAAATGATTGGCCTTGAGATTTAGATGATATCTTATGATTTTAGAGGATATGAGTACCCATTAATCAAGAACTTAGAGCTAAGCTACTCTATGATGCAACCATAATCTATTCCTAAATGGAACGAGGAGCATGTCATAATGGATTTCATCACTGGGTTGCTTAGAATTCAAAGTGGATATTATGTCATTTGGATGATTGTCAATAGAATAACAAAATTTGCCCATTTTCTTCTAGTGAACACCAAAGACACCACGGATAAACTAAGTACTTTGTATATGTGTGAGATAGTGAGATTACATGGGGAACCAAAATATATTGTATCAGATTAAGATTTGAGGTTTACATCGAAGTTTTAAATATATTGAATCCTCAGTCTAATGACCACTCTGAGCAAGTCATTTAAATGCTTGAGGACATGCTCAGGGCTTATATTTTAAAGTTTGGTGGGAGTTGTAATGAGTACCTTGATCTATGTGAGTTTGCTTACAGTAATAGTTATCAAATGCGTATTGGCATGATATTGTTTGAGGCTCTTTATGGTAGACTTTCTGGATCTCCAATTTATCATTTGAAGTTGGAGAATTGTAGTTTCTGAAACAAAGGTTATTGTAGATCACATAAAAATGAATAGACAGATTAAGTAGAAAGTTAAAGCAACAGAAGATTATCAAAAAGTTACTTTGATAATCAACATAGGCCTTTAAAGTTTGTAGTTGGTGATCAGGTCTTTTGAAGGTCTTACCACAAAAAGGCTAAAAGTGCTTTGGGGTGAAAGAAAAAATAGCACTATGTTTTCTAAGACTATTCAAGATGCTAAAGAGAATTGGTTCATTAGCCTATAAGTTTGTTCTACCTCTTGAACTAGTTAGTATTTATGATGTGTTTCATGTATCTACACTAAGGAAATTTGATACAAACCTAACACGTATTATGGATGTTATCTAGTTACAAGTTGGGGAAGATACAAACTATTAGGAAAGGCTTGTACAAATTATTGCTAGAAGAGTGCAAAAATTAAGGAATAAAAAAATTCTCTTGGTCAGAGTCAAAAGACAATTTCATGATAAAGAAGAACAATTCGGGGAGCATGAGGATATAACTCAAGAATGTTTTATATATATTTGAGATATTTGAGATATATGTCCCTTTATTTTAAATTTTGGGGATGAAATTACTTCAGTTGAGGAGGTTGTACCACCTCATAATTTTTATTACATATATGCATGACATATGTGTATATATACATGTATTAGATATACATACATACATATATACATACATATATACATACATATACATATACATACATACATATATATAGAAGTTGAAGCATAGAAGAGTAAAAAGGTATCCAATATAAATATGTTATATATAGAAGAATTTCATTTTTCTCTCTTTCGGCTTTTTTTCCTTTCTTTAGTGGAGGAAGAATGAGGAATAGAAAAAGTGAAGTGACGGCATTTTGAATGGTTCACGCCCGATTTTTCTATACACGTGTGTGTGTGTAGAAGAGGGAAAGATAACCAATATAAATAATATTACATATAGAGGCGGTGGGGAAGAATTTCCTTCTTTTTTCTTTCATTTTTTTTCAACAAGAAGCAAGAAAAGTGAAGTAAGGGGGGTTTGAATGTTTCACGTCTAATTTCTCGCATATATCAAAAATAAGTCACTTTTTCTTTTGTTTGTCACAAAACTACTATTAAAGCCACTTATTATAATTCTAACAATGTAATTTTTATTATAAACAATGTTTTGTAGTGGTTCCTAAAATCAGAGTGTTGATTCACGTTGAGTAAAACTAAGTACAAATTATATCATTGAACCCATAGTGACACTCATAACATACATATGTAATTAGTTTGTGTTCATATTCATTATAGGTACCAATACTATTACCCAAAATTGATTGATTTTGAGGTACTTTTGAACATGTCAAATGCTGATAGAATTTTAATTCAAGCACTATTGGTGAAGCATGCTTCATTGAAAAACATTCCTCATTCCTCACTTGAATTAGAGAACGCTCCCCTCAATTATTTGTAACTTGAGGTCATTCTACTTCAAACCTCTTGTAAGAGGTGACAACACACAAAGCATGTCCCAATATTCCTTGTTCTTGCCTTTTGCCCTCTCCATTGTACTACTATCAACACATGCAAAAGCTTTATGGCTGATATGCCCACATGTAACACGTAATCTTCCCAACTTTTCATATTTGAATCAAATGAGCTAATTAACACCTTCGTTGTTTATATTTGTTCCTGTAAAAAGAGAAACATCAATATTCAGGCATACTCTCAACCTTGTAAATTTCTTTATCAGTGATGTCTGGTCTTTGTAGATCATTCACCTTTATAACATACCCCAGTTTCTATGCAATCATATAAACAACTTATTTTGCTCAACAATCCTATAGTAATCCATGAATTTGGACTGAAAACTAGCAAGAGGGAAAATGGTGAGTTTATACTAATACCTAGATGCCAAGGTTGAGATAATCATTATATAACCAAGGTTCATTCTCCATGACAAAGTTTAAAGTTTCTTGACACTTGAAAAGGATCTAAAATAGATGTTTTGCGATTTTTGTGATATGTACTTCTGATGATATAGGTCAAACATTAAGGAGGGATTCCCTTAACCTAGTCTTAGTTTTAGTGTTGTTTTTTTGCTTAACTTAGCAACTAGATCTAAGGAATCCATATATGATGAAATACAAAAGATATTTAGCAAGTTTTCTCTTAAAGTAATGCAAGACAACAAGCTACTTTTAGCACCTAAATCAATTAAAATTTTTTCAATTGTTTGAAAAATATAAATTGAGCAGGTTGACAAGGACAAGAAAATGCTTCTCAAAGAGAGAGGTGTCACCTTCCTCATGTAAGACTTCACCTAATAACTTACGGGCGGTCCGACCAACACAATAGTATGACATGTCTACTCTACTAAGCAAACTCGCCAACTACTATTAAGCCTCACCATCAAATCATTTATAGTATTCAGAGTGCATCAATAAAAAGATAAGCAGAATAATATAATAACAACAACGGAAGTCTTTAACATTATTTATAATAATAGAATTCAGTTTAGCTTTACATTTTTTTTAAAACTTATATATATTATTTATAATGCTAAAATAACAAAACAACAAAACAATCTATTGTGGACTAGGCTGAAAAGAACACGCGATCACAATGCCTTTCCCCTTATCCATCGCAAATGAACTCGAAAAGTTTAAGAGTAGTGAACTCAATATCTACATGAGCCCAGTGAATTTCAAATCGATATTATTTAATTAAGTCTAGCATTTCAAATCCAGTGCAACATACAATATCATAATCAATCATTATTTAAAACCTTTTACATGCGTTAATAACAAACAGTGATAATGTGCAACAATGGATAGCACGCACAATAACCATCAACATATATAAAAAATGCAACAACTTAATATGCAATGAATTATGTCATGGTCCAAGACTCTAGTATCTAAACTCAACATAGACTTTTGACTATTATGAAAGGGTTGATTTATTTTACATATGCCTAATACACCTAAAAAAACATTTTGGTGGCCAAAAACCACTTCGGTTTCTGGTTGTTCTATATACGTCTGCTTTTGTTATTTTGCTTATATTGTTAAACCTTTGGTTATACTGTTATTTCTGGATGAATGTGACCATCGTCTAAGTCATAATGTCGTATTGACAATCGTGGCCCATCAAGTAGGTAGTACAGTCGCCACCCACGAACCACTAGAGTGTGTCATGCACCACTCTAATTATATTCATAGAGTGTACCAATGTACTAGTCTTATCTCAGGAATATCACGATCCAATGTCTGAACCTCAGAACCTCTCGTCCTTAGGTCAGGTTAACACATTTAAAGATTCGTCTATTAGTCTTATATCAAGAATATCACGATCCAATATTTGCACCTTGAAACCTCTCATTCTTAGGTTAGATCGGCATGTCTAAAAATCGGTCAATCAGTCCTATCTCAATGCAATATGCGATGCACCTCAGTGCAACATGTGATGCATGTAGCAACTAATTATGTAACAATATTAAGTAAAATAAAAGCTTAAGTGCATAAATTAAATTACTATTCACAGACTAACTCGACCTCTAACATTTTTCTAGTCGCTAGTCACTTCACCCAATTTCGAGCCAAATACCAAAATTTTATCCCATTTGATATAGGTTTTACTTTTTTGGTATGTAGTAACCTGTCTCTTCCAAATTTTGTTGTACAATATATCAATAGGATAATAAATCATTTCCTATATTACACATTTTTTCCATTTGAAACATTTCCTATGTTGCGCATAATGTTATGTAACATTATATATATTAATTTCATTTAGTTACATAAATAAAAATTTAACTTATCATTCAGTCTCCAAAAAGCATAATCTTTGTGTCATTGAGTCCAGAATTTCATTCTTTATATTTTTGTACTTCTCAATTAAAATTTCATCAGTCATAATATATGTTAGATTTCAATTATCATATAAATTCTTAGAGACTAAATGGGTACAAATAAATTATATATCTGTGTATTACTCAATGATATGAATACAATGATATATATATATATATATATATATATATATATATTGTCTAGTTTTACTATAAGTAAAAATCCACTTTATTTTTGGGTAAAACTATAAACTATTACTTTTACTAAAAATTATGTAAAATATTGAAAAGTTCATATGAAATTTGAATTTTTACTTGAAAAATTATACATAATTGACGAATGAGAATTTTGGCAAGTCATAGTTTACCCAAATGAGGAATAAAAATCAATTTAGTGAATTTTTGAAAGAAAATATATGAATTTAATGCATAACATAGGATATCACAGCCAAAAATATAAGGATATGTGCAATTTGATGAAAATAGGATTAGAAAGTTAATTGGGATCGAGATTTGGCAAAAATCTGAAAAGAAAGCAAGAAATTCGGCTGAAAAATAAAAAAATAAACTTAAAATACATCATACGGTCCACAATCGATCTGGCAAAATCCAATGAACAGGATTAAAATCCAACCAAATGCCCGGGTGCACCGGATCATCAAAATCCAACGGCCAGAGATTCGCGTACGAAACTCGAGGATGATCGTGTCGCGAACTAAGATCTGCACACCGTGATCGAGGATCATCCAACGGTCAAGATTAAAGCGGTGTAGTTGATTGCGAAATAGTGCTGCGCTCGAGGATCATCCGACGGTCCAGATCTGAGCCGCGTTGGCTAATCACGAATAGTATTGCGCTCGAGGATCATCCAACGGCCCAGATCGAAGTCATTTTGGATTGATCGCGATCGTTGATGTGCTCAAGAAAAATCCAATGGTCCAGATTCGAAAACTCTGATTTTTGTTGATTGATCCGAGATCAATCCAATGGCCCAGATCAAATCTGAAATTTAAAATACAAAAATTACCAAAAAAATCACAAAAAATTCAAAAAAATCCGAAAATCCAAAAAATTGGTTTCTAAGTCCGAAAATTATTTCTAAAATTCGAAAAATTCTCATTTTGCTCTAAAAAATTAGAAAGTACAAAATTAAGAAAAAATAAGGTGTTTTATTCAAAGAAGAACACGAAACTTTCTAATTTTCTCCATTTGAAAACATATATAAACCTCCCTAGGCTCTCAATTTCATTCATTCCAAAAAAAATAAAAGTTGAATTTTCCTCTTATTTTCTCTAAACCTTCTTCTTGGCACCTCTTCCCATCTTCCCTTCTTATGTGTGTGAGAAGTTCTTTTCTCGAATTAGAAAATTAAGTTGGGCGATCTTCATTGGCATTAGTACGTGGGAAGAATTGCTGCCGAAATTTCAAAAGAAAGCGTCACAAGGTAGAAGTGATTTCTAGAACACCCTTCAGTTCTTATTTGAATTCATGTCATGCTCATTGTTCGTGTGTTTTTCACTGAATTCAAAGATTTTCAACTTCAGTTCTAGAATTTTACATGTTATTTCAGTATTTCAGTTTTGATTCATGTTTGAGCAATCATATCATCCATGCCATGTTAGTATCATGCTTAGGCTTTTAAATTAAAGTATGATGCATGTTTTATAAGTGTTTTATAAATTGAATGTGTATATTCTAAATTTTAGTTTCATTTCATATTCTGAAATTTATTTTATGAGATCATGATATGAGAATTAATCTAAGACGATGGTGATAATAATCACGTACCATCATAGTGGTCAAGGCGACACTATGGATGTTCTTTTTATATGAGCTAGGTCATATGGTTTTCAAACCTAAGTACTTGAGGGTCTTGTACCACTGGTGGATCACCATGTGTAATGGGTTGATGCCGACATGTGCCACTAACGGGTTGATGCCGAGTGGACTCTATTTACTTAGTTAAGAACATCAAGGAAGTAAAGACCCTTTTGGTCTGAGACTTGACTTAAACAAATTGTTGTTTGAAAAACCCAATGATTGCAAGTGTTTGAATTATGATTGTGTTATGAGTTTGAATATGAAAGATGGTTGTTCGAAAAGGATCCATTGGGCTATGTGCTCACTCTTCCTTTCTTATTTTTCAGGAACATGAAACCTATGGAGTAGTTGAATATAAATAGTTTCTTATAAAGTGTCTATAGTATTATATTTTTAGAATTTTTAGGGCATGTTGCCCAAAGTTTTTGTGTTTTTCTACTAAAAAGTATTTTAAAGTATTCTGCTATAATAATTAGTTCTTTTTGAAGAGTTTAGTACTTTCAATTTTCTATCATGAATAAAATAGTTTGAATTTTTTTATCTCTTTTAATTTGCCTTGATTTTATTGAAAATTTCTGTATTTTTGAGTTATATACAAAGGCACAAGATATTGAAAAAGAAAAGAACAAGTGTGTATCACTTGTAATGTAGCACCGGCCCGATCCGCCGTTTTATTAAGTCCACTGTCAAGAGAACGGTGACCATGTACACTGCTTAAAAGATACGGGGGTTGAGGTGTTACAAATTACACTAGTAAAGTTGTCACTTATAACTTCTCTAACTATTTTGCATTGAAAAGATACATAAATAACTCACCAAAATGATGAATCCCTAAAAATGCGTAAATTTTTTTTTCTCTTTTCTTTCTTCTTCTTTCTCCATTCTCTTTTTCATTCTATGCTCTCTTTTTTATCTCCCATGTGCAGGTTGTTAATTGTGAGAATGAAGCCCTTGCAACACCAATATATATATATATATATATATATATATATATATATATATATATACATTTATTTGTGGTTCCACTAAAGGAGATAACTTTAACTCTCTTTATCCCAAAAGAGCTCCACATTTTGGTTTTATCTCTTTTTTTTTCTTTTATTCTTCATGGGTCCCATTATGTACCACTTTTCTTAAAATAATTTAATTTTTTCAAACCATAAGCTCTCCCTTCATATTACGTGCTCATCTACATATGTAATGTTTATAATTTTTTTTCTACAATACTTTTTTAATTTATTTTTCTTGGAGCTCATGCACATTAGTTTTCATTAATACATTTATTAAATTAATCTTTATACTATACATATCATTATATATCTATATCCTTAATATTAATATTAATCTTTTTATTTTATTTTGAATCTTTTTAAAAATCACATTTTCTTATTCCGTGTGACATTATATATACTTATATGTATGTGCATAATATGTGTTGATACACATAAGGGTTATTAAAATTTAAAAATAAAAATAAGGGTCCATAATATGTGTATGGAGAATAAAAATAAGGGTTATTAAATCTCTCTAACTTAAGGAATTTCATCATCAAAATTTAAATTAAAGGAGAAATTATCTCAAGTGATAAAAAGATCTAGAAATTGCTCTCGCATCTTATCATCACACTCTCAAGTTTGCTCTTCATTATTATAGAATTGTCATTTAACTCTGACTAACATAATTTTTTTGTTCCACAGCCTTTGTACCCTTCTAGCTATAATTTGTTTAGGATTTTTCTTATATACAATATCCTCTCTAACTTGTATTTGTGTTTAATCTAAAACATGTGTCAAATCTAGATAATACTTCCTTAGCTAGGCACATGAAACACATTATGAACACCTGCTAACTGAGGAGGTAAAGCAAGTTTGTAAGCAATTAGACCAATTCTTTCTAGAATCTAAAATGTTCCTAGAAAGTGTGAAGCTAATTTCCCTTTTACTCTAAATCTCATCTAACCTTTTTGAAAAGAAACCTTTAATAGTACTTAGTCATCTACTGCAAAATTCTAAAGGCCTATGTTGATTATCAAAATAATTCTTTTGACAATCTTGGACTTTCTTTAAATTTTGTCTAATCGTCTTAATCTTTTCTTGTGTGATCTACAACAACCTCTAAACCCAACAAATGTGATTCTCCAACCTCATACCAACAAGTTGGAGATCTACATAGTTGACCATCTAAAGCCTCATGTCATGTCAATACTAGCTTGATAGTTGTTATTATAAGCAAACTCACACGAAGATATATTCACTCCAAGTCTCACCAAACTCCAATATACATGATCTGAGCATATCTTCTACATCTAAATCACCCTCTCAATCTGACCATCAGTGTGTGGGTGAAACGTGTACTAAGACAGAGATGGGTACCAAATCTAGTATGCATAACCTACCAAATTTCTATGTCATGGATCTCTATTTGCATAAGGGGCACATGTAACCCATGCAATCTCACAATCTCTCGAACATACAATCTGCTCAATCAATTTATTGAATCCCTAGTTGTCACACCCCAACCCCCGGACCGGACGTCATATCTGTCAATCTAAGGCCCCGTCGTCAGGCGTCGCACGGCTTCAAGCTCGACGCATGGTCCGCCGAGGCACCGGGCGTGCGACAGTTATCATCAATTTTTCCACAACCTCTATACACAAGGTTTAAATCATTTCTTAATTTCAAATAATCATTTTATTAATGCTTCACTAAGCAATTAGTTTCAAATCAAATTCACCGGATGTTCAAAATCATATTTATACTGGAAATCAAGATAATAGTAGCGGAAACACTTTTCAGATCAAATCTTTCTAAATCATTGAACACTATATAGCGTACCATAACTAAAAATCATCAGTTTATCAGTCAAAACAAAAACAGTGTTCAAAATGGTAAAATAGTCCTGTGAATACATATACAAAAATATGATACATGACCATCCGGTCTAGATTTGAATATACATCGTAAAAACTGTATAAAACAAAGAGATAGTTTAACAAAAATATCACTCTCTCTTTCTATACATCCTCCAGTCTCCGGTCTGCATCCTCACTGAGCGCTGGGCTCATGAGTACCCGTAAAATAAAAATGGGGTGAGCTCGAAAGCCCAGTAGATCTCCCCTACACATCAATAGCATTATACAAACGAGCATATGAAACACGCAAACAGTTTCAAATCATTAGGGGCGTTTCAAACACTTAGTCAGTTTATCCATTGCATTCTAATATCAGGCATGTACCATCTGATATTAGGAATTAACCGAAAGAGTGAACCACCCTCGGTATCCCAATTGTGGTCTTGAACACAATTAGACACGACATCTTTATAAAACAGAAGTCTACCTCTAAGACCACGACCTAAGAAGATACTGAAACGAAGGAAAAAATCCTCATGACTTTTCAAATTCGAGGGTCTCATACGGCCGCTCGCAGTTTGGCCTAGTTGGGGATACCCACGATGACATCCTGGGACATCTGGAGATCCTCAACGCGATGTGCCACCAGTGCCCGCCCGTCGCCCCGGTACGTGGAGTTCTTAATAAACCTTTAATGTTCTTTAGTTTCACAATCATAGTTTTCATTCCACACAGCATACAAACATGCTTATTCAATTGCTAGCCTAAGTAAAGAAAGCAAATAAACACCAAGCTGATCATAATATCCTAATACTAGAAAGCGAGAAACCAGACATTAGGATATCATGTTAATCAATCCACCCAAGGCATACATTCCTAGCATGGTACTAAGTGCAAGAATTTAAATATGGATCATATTCCGTATCCTACATCTGCATAATACTAAAGAGTGAGGAAGAGATAGTCAACCCCACTTGTACACGCTGAAACGCTACTGGATCATCGCCCCTCGCACAGCAGTCCAATACCGTCAATCTACATCATTAGATGGTAATGATACATTATTTTGGGCCTTTAATACGCATCTAACCCGGCCCTAAGGGTCCATTATCAATCAATGTTATCAATCAATGTTTTAGAGTGTACCCAAAACACTCCAAAAACAACATCCATGTCCATTGACTGCAGTCAGTACTGTGTGGACCACGGTCTACACACAATTTCTCACTCAATAGTGGGATTTCCTATGTGTACCCTATACTTGCGAGTTTCATTTCAGTTTAACACTTAAATCTAGTGTTTTGGACACCCAAAAATCATTC
>JAJIYU010011703.1:0-15165 GCA_030144865.1 Tinospora cordifolia
GTTATTCTTGAATTAGAAAGCTATGTACTTTCTTCTTTTATTAATAAAGAAGTTGAATTTTTCTTTACCTTTAAATTGCCTTGATTTTGTTATATGTGAATTTGTATTATTAAACTTACGCTAAGGCAAGTGGTATTGAAAAATAGAAAGTCAAGTGTGTGTCGCTTGTAAAGTAACACCAGCCCGACCCGCCAATTGGTTAAGTCCACCGTTAAAAGGAACGGTGGTTATGTCCAACTCTCAAATCAAAGAATGTGGGGGTTGGGGTGTTACAAGTGAACTAGCTCAATGGTAGCGGATGAGGAAAGAAATAAGTACTTGAGCCCTAGGTCTTAGGTTCGAATCTCCGCGGAGGCGAAATAAAACCCTAGGGGGCAGGGGACAGTACCTTGTGAGTGGCACGCCATGACGTGGGCCCTACGACGTGGGTAAGAGTCCCGGTAGGATTCCTTGTGGGTGTTACAAGAGGAGGCAATGATCGAAAACTAGGTATAAACTCTTCAGCCCATTCAAATACTTGTTCAAATCTTAAGATCAAGGTATAGGAAAGCGTGGTCATTACGGGTTGAAACAAGTAGTAATTACCCTCTTTATACCCATTACACACACTACATACCTTAATTGTTAGATATTGAGTCTTAAAGATGGAAAGTAATACAAGTACAAGTACTAAATTTATAAATCTTAAAGGCTGAGTCCTCAAGGAACCAAAGATAACGAGGCGAAAATTGAAAGGGATCGAATAAAGAAAAATGTGGGAATGACTAACTAAAACTCTTTAGCATAATTTTGGTTTGAATATGAAACATAATTGTGTGTTTACCATTATTTATTGTTTAGAAGCATGCTAGGATTGTATGTGTCTTATATGAATACCTGGTTGCCTTGTTGTGGATTCATAGCATGTCATACTATGTTTGAATGTTTACTATAGTTTAGAATCCATGTTATCATCCGATGTAATTAATAATATGTCTCATGTGTCTATAAGTATGATGAATTATTTATTTATATCCATTGCCACAAATATTGGATATTGAAACTGTGAAAATGCTTCTGGCCATTAATTTAGGACGATTAAGTAAATAAACCACGTACCGGCGCAGTGATGAAGATACTGCAGTTAGGTCTGGCATCACCGTCGGTATTCCTAGCCCTAAGCAGGTCTCTGATTGAAATGGGACTTTGAGCCTAAATGAGACTTGATGACTTGGTTTGATGATCAAATGAGACATCAACCTCGAGATACAATTCTGAGTGTGTAACGGTCCTTCAGGCGTTACATTGATTGCTCCAAACCTAAGTTGGAATGTCAAAGAAGGAATCCTTTTGGTCTCAACGTTAACTTGAATAATTGAATTATTGAATGCTTAATGCATTATAAGTGCTTGAGTGTTTGTATTTTGGCTATTATATTGCTCGATATGTTTTGTATAAGATCCACTAGGCTCTTGAGCTCAAACCCCCCTAATTTCTTTTCAGGTAACCCTTGAAGACACTTATGTTGACAAATAAGGAACTGCATTTTGTAGTCATGAGACACCTCACTGTTGTAGTTGTTTAGGAGTAGGGTGCTCGTTGTCTACCAATTTGTAGGGTATATGACTCGCATTTAATTCATGTTTGGGTTTTTTAGTCATTGACTTTGGCCATGGGGCTAGGTACTATTGATTTAACCCATTTGAACTTAGGAATGAGGTATGAATATCTTATTTATATAAGAGTTTAATCATGTTATTGTTTTTAGACATGTCGTTCTTATTTTAAATCATGTATGTCAATATTTTCTATGTTTCTGCACTCTGATATTTTATTGGGATGGTGTGAGAAAGGAAAGAATACAAATGATGTCCTG
Source organism: Tinospora cordifolia (assembly GCA_030144865.1). NCBI lineage: Eukaryota > Viridiplantae > Streptophyta > Magnoliopsida > Ranunculales > Menispermaceae > Tinospora > Tinospora cordifolia. Next base: position 1,856 of record JAJIYU010011703.1, read on the forward strand.
GTTCTCGAATATTGAAAGCGGGAGTGTTTGTATCATTCGAGGCGATTCCGTCTCAAGGTGAGAGACGAAGATCCCCAGTTAATGGCATACATGATAGGATTCAGGGGCCAGAGTGTTATACCACTTGGCTGAGAGGTGGGTCGACGTTACTTTATTTCATTATTTCAATTTAAATCTCAAGTTTTGGGGATTTCTTGAGTAACATTAACTCATAACATTTCTTAATAAGATAACAAGATATCTTGAAGAAAAATAATTCAATATTATTAATTCAATCCAAAGGTATAAAACCCTTAATTGTTTATTACAGCAAAAATAATCTCAAATAACAAACTTTGAGCTAAGATGCCTTACAATTAAACAATTTCTTAGAAATATTGTCTATGTGACGTTCGTGTGCTCTTTGTTTGTCAATTCCTTGAAATGTTAAAAGAAGGAAAGGTGAGCACAAAGCCTAGCGGCTCATTCTAAATATTTAAGTCATTATTTCAACAAATAAGACATACATGTCAAACACTTCCAAACATTACATGATTCAATCAATAACTTGTTTAACAATCGTAATTAAAACTGTAAGGGGTCAACCTTGGTGTTTTTATCAAAATTCATATAAAAGGAGGAAAGGGTAATCTTTACGCCAATTGCCAATGTATCTAAGGTCTAACCCATTGTCCAAAACTTTGGGTCTTACCCGTGTAAACTAGGGACAAACCCCATTATTCCAATCTTAAGAATAGCCATAGTAATCCCTTTGGGACACTGCGTCGGTACATGGTTATAATATTAATTAATCTTTCTGTTAAGTGTAAAACATATCATTTATGAATAAAAACTAACATGATTTAGAAATTTAACATGTGAGCATGGTAACAACATAGCATGGATCATATCATCACATAACATGCATCTTTATTCATGCAAGCCTAAGCACATGACATCTAGGCATGGCTATATGATTATTTCAACATAAAGCATGCATATTCAAGTGTAATTATACATGAACATCTTATTAAAATAAAGATAATAAAGCAAAATTCAAAATTCACTTCCACCTCAAATAGCTTTAATTATTAAGCGCCTTTGTTGAATCTCCTTCTAGCATAAAATTTGCGTAGAACCTCGTTACTACTACTCTAATTGTTGTTTAGAACAACTAAAGAATGAAAAAGAGATGTCAAGAGGGAGGCAAAGAGAGCAAGAAGAGACATGTCCAGTTCTTGTTGGAATGAAAAGTATGGTGCTCATGCTTGGGTTATGTAGAGTTCTAATAGGCACAAATTGACAAGTTTAGGGTGTCTTTATGGTAGAAACCTTTATAAAACTCTTCCATTTTCCATTTTATTTGTTTCATATGCATAAGAATTAGTAAATAAAAGTTTTAAAAGTTGTTAATACATTCTTTTGAGTTAATTTCATTTTAGAAACCTTTGTAATTCTTTAATTTACTTTGTTTAAATAATTTTATTTATTTTATTTAATTTTAATTATTCAAAAAAATTTTGGGGTAATAAATTAATTGTGCATATTAATACTATCCTTAAATTGAAAGTAGATTTATGTAACACCCCAACCCCCGCATCTTTAAGCATTAAACATGTCTACCATTCTCTTGATGGTAGACTAAACCAAACGACGGGTCAGGTCGGTGTTACATTTACAAGTGACACACACTTGACTTTCTTTCTATTTCAATTATTTCATGCCTTCACTTTATTTGACAGCACATAGTCTAAATTTAAGAATTTGATAATGCAATAGTACAAGAAATAACTGAAATTCATAAACTCAATTAATTAAATAAAATTGAGTACATAATTTGATCTTGAAGAATACTATTACAGCAAAAGATTCAAAACTTAGGCTACATGCCCTTACACAGAAATTAGAAGCTTTTAAAAAAGAACCTAACTAATATTCATGGTCTTCGTGTAAATCAATTACCTGAAAAATAGAATGAAGGGTGAGCACATAGCCCAGTAGATCATTCTAAACATCTAAATCATTATGTTAATTCAAACAAACCAAACACATTAAACACTTTTGTACATTAGGCGATTCAAACAAATTTCTTGTTTATGGTTGACACTCGGATCGAAAGAGTTTTATCTTTGTGTTCCACATCGTTGGGAGAGAGAATGACAAACAGAAACTCAAACCCCAATATCTATGAAGTGGGATCACTCTTGGAAACCCAGTTCAAAATCGTCAATGGTAACCCAACAAACCGAGTCGGGGGGTGGAACACACATGATGGCACTATGTAGTCCATCATCGCGTCGGTACGTGGATTGAATCATTATATAATTTTTTCTTAATGATAAAACACACAATATCGGATTAAACCATTGATGCAACATATACAAAACATGAATCATTAAATATTTATTCCTGGCACAATTCATGTATAACATGCATCAATATTTTTAATTTCTAAACATGCATAACATGTATATTCATGGCACATCAAATAAATAAAGCATGCATATTACAACATATATTCAATCAATCATCTTCAAAACACTATCACACATGCAAGACTTATTCAAATTAAAATAAAGAAGTAGAAGTTAGAAGTCACTTCCACCTTAAATGTGTCTCTTCTGCATACCTTTGAAATTCGACAGAGTTCCGTTACTTCAAGGCTTCCAAACACTCAAGAACACTCAAGAACAGTTCAAGATTATTCAAGAAATGAGGGGATTGCCAAAAAGAAGGCTGGAGAAAGTCAAGAGAGACTAGTATGCTCTTGATTTGGGATGAACACAATGTGAGCATTAGGGTCCTTTATATAAAGTTCAAAATAGTGTAGAATGACAAGTTTTTGGTGTTCTCCTTATAGAAAACTTACAATTATTCAAAATTTTGTGCCCCCAAGCATAGGAAAATAGCAAGTGGGTTTGGGAAATTTAGAAACATTTTCGATTTTTTTCGAAATTTCTTCGAATTTTTTTGCTATTTTTCGGTTATTATTTTCATTTTTAATTAGAGCATAAATCCGGGCCGTTGATGATCCTTGATCGCATCAACGGTTCGCGATCATTGTTTCGGCTCCTGACCATTAGATTTTCTCGAGCATAGCACGTGATTCGTGATTAACAAAGTGCCTTAAACTTTTTGATTTCAAAAGCCAAACAAACAATGAACATGGTAACAATTCGAATAAGAAAAAGGGGTGTTAGAAAAATTACTTCCACCTTAAATAAATCTCTTCTGCACATTTCTGAAATCCAGCAGAGTTCCATTACTTCAAAGCTTCCAAACACTCAAGAACTCTCAAGAACACTCAAGAACAGTTCAAGATTACTCAAGAACTAAGGGGATTGCCATGAAGAAGGCCAGAGAGAGTCAAGAGGGACTAGTATGCTCTTGATTTGGGATGAAAACAATGAGAGCACTAGGGGTCCTTTATATAGAGTTCAAAATGACATAGAATGGTAAGTTTGTGGTGTTCTCCTTGTAGGAAACTTGTCAATTCTTCAAAATTTTGTGCCTCCCAAGTATAGAAAAATAGCAAGTATATTTGGATAATATTTTTGGAATTTAGAAACAAATTTTCGAATTTTAGAAACATTTTCTCAGATTTATTTAGATTTTTTGTGATTTTCTGTAATTTTAATTGGAACATTCGATCTGGGCCATCTGATCTTCCTCGAGCGCAACACTCAGATCACGGTCGTGATTAATGAAATCGTTGTAGATCATCGGATTTCCTCGAGCGCATCAACATTTCGCGATCAACCAAAAAACGTCTCAGATCTAGACTGTTGGATCTTCCTCGAGCACAGCACGGTTCGTGATCACCGAACACGACTTTGATCTAGACGCTTGGATCTTCCTCGAACGCAGCACGCTCAGCTCATTCGCAATCAACAAAACTTTCCTGGACCGTCGGATGAACCTCGATCATGGTGTGTAGATCTCGTTCGCGATCACCGAACACGACTTTGATCTGGACGCTTGGATCGTCTTCGAGCGCAACACCCGATGATCAACACAACGTGAGCATAGATCCTGGCCGCACGATCAACCTCGAGTGCAATGTTCAAATTTTCGTTTGCGATCAACAAAACAGATCTGGACCGTTGGATCAGGCGGATTGATTGTGGGCCGTTGGATCTTGATGATTCGGTGCTCCTGAGCATTTGGTGCGGGCTTGATCTTGACTGTGGGATCTTAGATCATGCAGATTACACATTTCTGGCCGTTGGATGTAGTTTCTATTACCAAAATTGCTTTTTAAGGTTTCTATTATCCGAGTTTTGCTAATTATACACCCAATTTCACTTTCTAATTTGTGTAAATATGGTTTATCCTTTTATTTTATTTGTTTGCTAACATTTTCCCCTTTCTAATTCTCTAATATTGTACTTATAAGATATTTTTTTCCATTTGTTTGATATTGCCAACAATTAATAATTCATATTTCTCTATATTTTTCATTTTTTCATTTCTATGTATTTATCTTATATTTTTATTATATAATTCACTCTACTTACTTTATATTGGATAATTAATTCCATAATTGTTCCACTACTTGCATGATTATAAATTAATTTTTTTATACAAATAATATTTGATAATTCCACTAACTTTATATTATTAGTTAGATCATCTTGATACTAAGATTTCATTTGCCTCCAATTATTTTAGAATTTTTTTCCAATGGATTTTATTTCATTAATAACTTTCTATTGACAAAATTATGAGGTATTACACTCTATTTTAGCAAGTTTCTTTTTTTTTAAGTTTCCTTTTAATGTAAGGGCACGTTGCCCAATTTTGAATAAGTCTTTTGCTGAAATTTAATTTTTATTTAGAAGTTATGAATTTCTTTTGATCAACAATGTAATAGTTTATTTTTATATTAGAAAGTTATGTATTTTCTTTTTATGAATAAAAAAGTTGAATTTTTCTTTATCTTTAATTGCCTTGATTTTATTAAGTGAAAATTTGTATTCTTGAATTTACTCTAAGGCATGAGGTAATAAAAAATAGATAGTCAAGTGTATGTCACTTGTAAAGTAAGGTGGACCCAACTCACCAAATGGTTAAGTCTACGGTCAAAGAATGGCGGTTATATCTAATACTCAATGAATGTGGGGGTTGGGGTGTTACAAGTGTGGTATCAGAGCCTAGGCTTCAGGTGCCTTGGGCTTAAAATAGAAAATCAAGCTTAAACATGTGTTGATTAGGCTAGAAATAGAAAGTCAAACATTAGTTGCTTGACAAGAATGTGGGGGTTGGGGTGTTACAGCTCACAACCTCTGTCTAGTCAAGATACCACCTTTGGCATCCTTTTCGACTTCTAATCAATCTCTTGCCCTAATTTTTTTTACCTTCTAATTTTCTTTTATAGAAAGCAAGATTGTTCTTCAACTCAGACTACTAATACAAGCTGGTGGGACAACCTTTAGATCGATGTCTGCTTAGCAGCCGCACTTTCTAGAGCAGGATAACCCACTTCCCTTTCAATGTTTAGCATTATTCGACACAAGGCTTACCCATTATCGGCTCAACTTGTAGTCTTTTTTATCCAAACAAAACATTCTAAAAACATATATTTCCTTTTTTGAAAATACTTTTCAATTTCAAAATAGAAGGTAGGACATTCAAAATTCTAACTCAAAACAAGGTAAAACCCTAATTGAGTTTCTAATTTTTGTCAAACAATTAATATTTGACTTTCTAATTCTGGCCTAACAACACATGTTTAGGCTTGACTTTCTATTTCTAGCCCAACATATTTAATAGCTAAGCTCTGACACTACCATTGGTATTAGAAGAAACTTTCTAATTTTGGCCCAGTAACTAAGGCCTAAGCTTTGATACCATTTGTAACACCTCGGGCCCACTATGACGATATTATCCCTACCTTAGCCACCATTGACTAGGTACAGGGTTTTGTCCTTGGCGAGACTCGAACCTGAGCTTCCCAAAATATGTCGACACAGTGAGACATCCCCAAATCCACATTTAGCCCTGGCATCACTCTAGAGTCGATCCAATGTGAGATATTATATGTTTGCATTGATTTGGGCAAGAAAGCTCATGGTTTGGGCAAGTGGGACCACTAGGGTTTCTTATTCCAAAGATACGATCCTCATTTGGTTTCCTAACCATTCGTGAATAGAAAAAAGGTTTAGATTATATTCTAATCTCATTTAGACATCCTATATCAAATTAGATTTGTGATGCTAGCAATCTTCCTAATTGATCTCTTTGCTTGAGCATCACACATGCATCAAATGGAAGTTTTTCTCTTTTGGCGTGAAGGTGGTTGTGCACCCTAGGGTCCATAGTTCAGTTTGTTTCCAAGGTTGGGGTGCACGAATTAGCAATCAAATCTGATCACTTCATGAACAAGGAAGTTTCTAATCTTGGCTCACCTTAGGGTTGGCCCACCAAATGGGCAATTTGGCCACTTTGTATACGATTCTCCCTTGATTTGGCGCCAAGGAAGATTTCCTTTTTCATTAGACTTCTAATTTGGGTGTGTGATAGCTGGGGTTCCACAAATCATGCTTTAGAAACTTCTAATTGGGTTTGTCACATGTGTGCACACACACACACAAGGGGTGGCTAGGTTTAGTGCACACCCATAAGACATGTTGAATACATGTAATATAGGTGCACATGATCATTTTTGCTTGGAGTATGGAATCACTCTTAATGGTTTCTAAACAATGTGGGATGTCTTATATATGTGAGTAGGGTTTGCACCCATGTCACTTATACATGCTTTGGGGTGATTACACATTTTTGTGTCCGCATAAATTTAATAAAAATTTATATTTGTCATTTGGCTAGGATTTTAAGCCCTTAGCATACATTTTTGGGTTCACATGAATTTAATAAAAATTTATATCTTTCAATTGGATAAGTTTTTCTTCATTTTCTTTCTTAATTTAGATTCCCTTCATGCATACCAATTAAATGAACTCTTAATGACGCAAATGAAATGGATTTTGGATGCCTAGGCCATTTGAGGTGTTCATTTCATTTTATTCCCTTTTCTTAAATTTCATTCCCCTGAGAGGTTTTTGAGCAAATTTGGACTTGCTAATGGATTCTAGAAATGAATTGATCTTTATTTATCATTTCATTTAGTACAAATTTGCAAGGGCTTACAACATCTTTCAGGATAGGAAATGGCACTTCGAGTTCACCGTGATGCCCTTTGGTTTGATTAATGCTCTAGCAGCCTTCATAGATTTAATGAACTGAGTGCATAGACAATGCCTTGATTAGCTTGTGGTGGTATTCGTGGACAACATCCTAATTTACTCTAAGTTAGAAGCTGAACACTTAGAACACTTGCGGATAGTGTTGGAGATCCTCAAAAAACACCAATTAAATGCCAAGTTCAACAATTATGAATTTTGGATTAAGATGGTCAAGTTCCTCGGCCATGTAGTATCAGTGGAAGGCATCTTTGTAGACGCAGAGAAGATAGAAGCTGTCTGTAATACCAGAAATTTTAGTGGCATAATAATTGTAATACAGAAAATTTTAGTAACGTAATAGTCGAAATTTGAGTTTAAAACACATATATGTATATTTATTATTGGTATGCAATTAATTAGTTAATATGGAAGTATAAAGGAATATACGATGAGTAACATAAGACATAAAGAATTGTTGGGTAAATATATGCTTCTCTATTTGAATAAGAAAATAGTATTTTTAGTATGATATTAATATAGAAAAATATGTGTATAAAAGTATTAATTAGATGCACTTATGAAAATAATATTTCATTTAGTATGATGGTAATGTACATAGAGAAATAATGTGTAAAGGAAAAGTTTTCATGAAACATCCCATGTGTTGAGATGTTAAAGTGGGCATGTGTGGGAAGGAATAATCCCGCATTGGAAAGTTATAGACACTATTTGGAGGAGGGCCCTATATAAACCCCCCTACTCCACCCATTTCATTCATCTCAAAGACAAGAGTTGAGAATTTCTCTTGCTTTCTCTCTTTGCCTCCTTATTGGCAACCTTAGTTCTAAGTTCTTCTTTGCTTGAGCTATTCTAAATAGTTCGCGAAGTAGTAGCCACGAAGTGCTACAAATAATTTAGAAAGCGATCTCGAGGTGAGTTTTTTTCCTTTCTTTTAATTTATTATTTTGATTTAGATGATGCTTGCTTGTTTGGTTAGTTTAATTCTTTTATATTGTTATTTTTATTCTTTGCATTTATTTCTTTCAATCATCATGTTGCATGACCAAGAGAGTATGCTTTGTAGTTGCGTCTCGTACGATCTTCTACATCAGAGATCGAAAGTCGTTTTCTTGTTTGAGGGAGTATGCTCTGTAGTTGCGTCTCGTACGATCTTCTACATCAGAAATCGAGCATCTATGTTTTTGTTGATTTATCATGTTATACTGAGGTATGTCTAACTTCTGTTGAAATATTTATCTACCATGCTCTTGCACACAAAAGTCAGATTAATTGAGATTTGAACCACGTACCGGTACGAGGACTTTCTGTGTTCCATGAAGAATTGGAACTGGCTATTAATACTGACACCAGCATGGAACGAGTTTCAAAAAATGAACCCACTGGAAAGGGGTTTGAGTTTCAGAATTGATCTCTCCCCAGATCTGGAGCAGAGAGAGTATTCCCGTTCGGTTTAAATTACGACTGAATTAATATATTGGTTGAATCGAATTAATCTCTGAAAGTGTTTGATTTCCTTGCATTTATCTAGTTGGAATAATGGATTAAATAGACGGAATGATTCACTGAGCTGTGTAGCTCACCCCCCTTATTTTTCACAACACGAAATTGAACAGCCTGCGCGGAGATTGTTCCTTAGAAAGTTTTTATTTAATTAAATGTAGGGCAAATAGGCCCAAGTGAACTCATGTATTTTCAGCTTGTAAATTTATTTTTTTTGCTGTAATGGAATATTGTACTTGGAAATGTTAAATGAGCATATGAAGGATCTTCTTTACTATGATGTTGTTTTTGTACATAGACTAATGTACACAGGAACCCTAATGCATTTGGGTCTAAGAAGAAGAAAATGTAGCACGGGCCCGTCTCCTGGGTATCCCAAGATTTTTGATCAAATAAAATTGAACCGTCAGATGACGTGGAAGATGGGACTTGGGAGGCGGGGTGTTACACTGTCATTGACTGAAAACAACCAAAGACAGTTAAAAAGATTAGGAGTTTCTTAGACCTGGCTGGATACTATAGGAGGTTCATCCAAAACTTCTTCAAACTAGCATAACCTATGACCAAGTTAACTTGGAAGGGCATTAAACTCACTTGGGACGAGAAGTGTGAACAATCATTCACAGAACTAAAAAGGAGATTGACATCAACCCCTATCTTAGTCACTCCAATCCATGGTGTCACTTATGTTCTGTATACATATGCTTTACTAAGTGGACTAGGAGTAGTCTTGATGCAAGAGAAGCTAGTAGTCACTTATACTTTGTGACAACTGAAGGTCTATGAGAAGCATTACTTTGCTCATGACCTAGAGTTAGTTGCCATTGTATTTTTGCATAAAGATTTGAAGACACTTCCTTTATGGTGAGAAATTCGATTTGTTGTTAGATTACAAGAGCTTGAAGTACATTTACATCTAGACGAGTTGAACCTCAAGCAACGAAGATGGATGGAGTTCTTGAAAGACTATGGTTTTCAACTATACTACCATTCAAGGAATGCCAACATAGTGACCGATGGCTAAGTAGGAAGTTCAACAAATAGGAGGAAGAGAAAGGCCAAATAGACCTGCTAATTGAAGACTTTAGGCTGGGTGTGACTCTAAATGAAAAACAAGCTTACCTCTATAACATGTCTTGCAAACAAAATCTCCTACATCAGATCAGGGAGTAACAAACGCAAAACAAGTGGCTTTTAGGCCTGATAGAAGGAGTTGAACAGGGTAAGCATACTGACTTCAAGTTGGATGCTGAGAATACTCTAAGACTTCGTAAGAGGATTTGTGTGCCCCAAGATGGACAAAGTAAATAGACCATACTGGATGAGGCTCATCAACCCAAGCATACGATGCATCTAGGTGGAGATAAAATGTATCAAAACCTCAAAAAAACCTACTGGTGGCGAAGAATGAAAAGGGATGTGGCTAAGCATGTTGCCAAGTGCTTAACTTGTCAACAAGTAAAAGCAAAACACCGAAAACCCTCTGGAATGTTACAACCACTCCCTATCCCTAAATGAAAGTGAGATAACATTACCATAGACTTTGTTAGTGGTTTACCCAGGAACCAAAAAGGAGAAGATACTGTTTGGGTGATTGTGGATCATCTCACTAAAGTAGCTCATTTCCTACCAATCAAATCCACAGAACAAGTCAGTAAGTTGGGAGAACTCTATGTAAAAGAAGTAGTTAGACTTCATGGTGTACCCAAGACAATAGTATTTGATTGGGAATCTCGATTCACTTCATAGTTCTGGTAGAGTCTACAAAAGGAGTTAAGCACTAAACTTACCATGAGTACTGCTTTTCACCCTCAGACAGATGGGTAGTCTGAGAGAGTAATCCAAATGTTAGAAGACATGTTAAGGTCTTGTATCATAGACGTTAAAGGGAACTAAAGCAAGTACCTACACTTAGTAGAGTTTGCTTATACAATAGTTATTAGGCAAGTTTTAAGATGGTGCAATATTTCACCTCGGCCCGAAACTAGAGTAATGCCTGGGCTAAATGAGCAATTGCGAGCCTTACCAGTGCCGAGTGCTTTTAGGAAACTTAGGTTCGAGTCTTGCCAAGAACAAAACCCTACACCAATTCAGTGGTGGCTCAGGTGGGGATAATATCGGTTTGTAGTGCGGTCGGGTTATGACAAATGGTATCAGAGCCGTTCTAGGTGTGACGGAGGTGCGAGTCTTGAGGATAGGACTGCTCCAAGGGGGCTAGATTGTAATAACCTGTAATACCTCAAAATTTTGTCAACAGAAGTTATTAATGAACTAAAAAAAAATTCATTGAAAAAAAAATTCTAAGGCAAAGGAAAGTGTGTTAATGGAAATATCAATTAAATAGAATTAATTATGAAATTTAATGAGTTGCTTTCATTTATTAAGAAATAAAGAATGAAAATATATATAGGTATAGACATATATTGTAGAAAAATATACATAATTGAATAAAAATAAAGTATGCTTATATTTATCAAAAAAAAAAATAAAAAAATAATAATAAGTATAACATTAAATAAGTGTCAATTTATAATTGCATAAATGATTATCTGAAAATAAAATATGAAATAAATAAAAATATATGGAAATGAAAAATGTAGATTATTCAATTTTTGGCATTAAAAATATTAATGAAATAGAAAAACATTTAATAAATACTAAATTAAATAATGAGAAAGGGAAAAATATTAGTAAGTCCGTAAAATAGTATGATTTGTGCAATAAAACCAATTAGAAAGTGTCTAATTAGCAAAATTGATCACGAATGTGTTGAGATCGAGGAATATCTAATGGGCCAGATCAAAGGCGTAGTCAGAGATCGCGAAGACACCGCGATCGAGGATCATCCAACGGCCCGAACGGAGTTCGTTGATCACAATCGTTAACCGCACACAGTGATCGATGCACATTCGACGACCCAGAAAGACGCACTCCGATCCATAGTGAACCACACACCGCGATCGATGCACATCTGACGACCCAAAAATACGCATACCGATCCATCGCGAACCAAATACCATGCTCGAGGAAGATCTGACAGCTCAGATTAAACTCGCCCGATCGGTGATCTACGCTGCGATCGAGAACGATCCGACGGCTAGGATCGTTTGCTCCAAAATAAAAAACCAAACATCCGAATAAATCCGAGATAAATGCTTTATAAAATCCGAAAATTGGTTTTTAAATTCCCAAAAGTTTCCAAAAAAATTCACTTGCTAATCTCCTATGCCTAGGGGGCACAAAATTTTGAAGAATTGGCAAGTTTTTCACAAGATGACACCACAAACTTGTCATTCTCTACCCTTTTGAACTCTATATAAACACCCCCCATGCTCACAATTCATCTCATCCCCAAAAACAATAGTTGAATTGTCATCTTGTTCTCTAAGCCCTCTTTTTGGCTCCCCTTCTTACCATTCTTTTCCCTTTTGAGTGTGAGAAGTTCTTGGTTTGGAGATTTTTCTTGGGTGATTTTCTTAGTGCTTGAACATTGGGAGCTCTTGTCCAAACTTTGGGGGAAACTACATCTCAAGGTGGAAGTGATTTCTCTTACACCCCTTTTTCTTATTCAAAGTTTAGCATGTTCATTGGTTGTTTGGCTTTTGAAATTAAGAATAACTTCAGTTTAAGCATTCTAAAATATATTTCAATTTTAGATTGGATTATTGTTCGAATTTATGCATGCATAACAATCATGCCATGTTTAATATCATGCTTAGGTTTTATTTCAAAATATGATGCATGATTTTGAATGTTCCATGATTAAATTTTCAGTTTGATCATATGCTGAATTTATTTATTTCAATTTCATGTTCTAAAATTTATCTTATGATTCAAGAGTATATGATTTAATAAAGATGATGGTGATAATAACCACGTACCATCATGTGTAACACCCCTACCCCCGTATCTTTAAGCAATGGACACGAACATCATTCTCTTGACGGTGGGCTAAACAAAACGGCTGGCCGGGCCGGTGTTCCTTTACAAGTGACACACACTTGACTTTCTATTTTAATTATTTCATGCCTTGATTGTATTTAACAGAATATAACTTAAACTTAAGAATTTAATGAGGCAATAGTAAAAGAAATAATTGAAATTCATAAACTCAAATAATTAAATAAAATTGAGTACATAATTTGATAAAAAATTATTACAGCGGAAGTCTTAAAACTTGGGCAACATGCCCTTACATAGAAATTAAAAACTTTTTTAAAAAAAATATAACTAATTTTCATGGTCTTCATGTGATTCAATAACCTGAAAATAAAAGGAAGGGGTGAGCACATAGCTCAATGGATCTTTCTAACATTTAAATCATTATTTCAATTCAAACAAACCAAGCATATCAAGAACTTTTGTACATTAGGCGATTCAAACAATTTCTTGTTTATAGTTGACATTCAGACTGAAAGATGTTAATCTTTGTGTTCCACATCGTTGGGAGAGAGAATCACTCTTAGAAACTCAAACCCCATATCTATCAAGTGGGATCACTCTTGGAAACCTAGTTCAAAATCATCAAAGGTAAACCGGCAAGCCGGGTCGGGGGGGGGGGGGGGGGGGGACCCAAAAGAACGCCGACCCCGCCCCTTCCCCCCCCCCCGCAACCCTGGCCAAATA
>JAJIYU010011704.1:0-15079 GCA_030144865.1 Tinospora cordifolia
TGTGTAAACATAGCCATGCAGTCATGTTCATGATAGTGAGTTTATGGGTAGTGCTACGCACATCCCCCCCTTCCCCCTAACCCTCTTTTTTTTTTCTTGATCATCTTTGACATCCCAAGCATTTTGATATAGAGCTTGTCAAATAATTCTATTGTTTTGAGCTTGAAATAATTTTTTGAACTTTCTCGATTTGTGTATCAATATAGTTACTTAATCATTTCAAGTATGGTTAGTCACTATTAACCATAGTTAGTTCGAGGTTAATCAGGGTAATTTTTGTAGTTAATTAGAGCTCTGAATTTTAGGGTATTACAATTTGGACGTGCTCTAAGCATTAAACTAAAAATATAAAAGAAAAACCACTCGATTGGTTCAATAAAATTAAATTACTTTTATAAGCCTTTTAGTTCATTTTAATTAAAAGTTCTAGATAGGGGATCAAAAATTTGTCGTGGCACAAAAGCGAGATTCCAACATTTCTATGAAGATATTTAGATGTACTTCAAGCACTAAATAAATAAATAGTGCATTGGTCCTGGTAGAATTGGAGTACTATCTTTAGTCTTTTAGTTTATTTTGAACTAAAGCTTTCCAACGGTAGGTCAAAACTTCATTGGGCATTGGAGTAGGATTTGACCGTTTTGTGGGTTTGAAGGATAAAAATTTTGATGTGCTTCATGCATTAAATGTCAAAAAAAAAAAAAAAAAATCATAAAAATAAAAAAAAATACCACATTAGTCCCTATATATTTGAACTAATTTTATGTCTATTAGTTTATTTTGAACTAAAAGTTTAGAATGGGGATTAAAATTTCCTAGGTCATGAAAGTGGGGTTCACACTTCCAAGGATTCTAGGGAGGATATTTTGATACATTTCTAGCATTGGACAAAAGAAAACCCACCTCATTGATTATAGTAAAGTTGAACTAGTTTTATAAGTCTTTTAGTTTATTTTAAACAAAAAGTCATGTATGGGATGAAAAATTCATTCCGGCATGGGAGCAGGGTTCTAGTGCTTCTGTGGGTTATAGGGAGAGATATTTAAACGTGCCCGAAGCGTCAGATAAAAAAAAAGGAAAATAAACATAATATTAAACTAGTTTTATAAATCTTTTAGTTTATTTTAAACTAAATGTTTTTGATGAAAAGTAAAAAAAAAAAAAAGTTATGGGGAATGGGGGCAAGTTTATGGCATTTTTTGGGTTTCAAAGTAGAATAATTGGACTCATTTAAAGTATTAGAAAATACAGAAACTCAATAAACAATAAATAGTAGAATAAAAGTAGCAATAACGAAAAAGAAGACTCTATTTAAAGCAATTTTCAAAAAACAATTTAATAGAGATCAAATTTTCTCAAATAGTGTTTTCAAAAGAACTCTTTCATAGTTGTTTAATTTTTATTGACAGCATTCTTCAAAGGTCGGTTCCAACATGTGAAAAAAAAGGCTGCTGGACAGTCACGGTTATGTTTTGATACCACTTTTAAAACTTAGTTATGCACAGTTCCTTGTAATCATAGACAAATAGATACACAAATAATTTCATTCCCATTTTTCTAAGATAAGCCATTCATTCAGAATAGTGTACTCGCGAACTCTTCGACTCGCGCATCCTCGTCCCCAGACAACGAAGACCCAGCCATCTTTCTCAGTTGAGACAAGCTTCTTCCAAGCTGTAGAGCGACCTTTGTCTCCAACAGTCTTCCATTTTCTCTCCGACCCAATTCTCTTTCTCCCAGAGCTGATTCAATGGATTCTTGCAACAATTGGAACGAACCAGCACAATTTCTGTACATCTCGAACACCATTCCAACTTGCCCACCATGCTCCACTGTGTTAACAACGTTTGCCAATGCTCCAGAAACAACACCTAACAGTGCTGGCCACGGCCCAAGTGAAGAAGATCCCACAAAAGCAGACCCAATTGCGGCAATTCCAGTGAGCAAAGGACCTGAAATAGCTAAAATTCTGTTGACTTTCAATACCAGTTTGCTCAATCTCACGTATTCTGCAGTGTCCTTCTTCTTCAAGACTTCAGCAATTTCCTTCATTTCCTCCTCAAGTCCCAAACTCCAACCATTATCTTCAGCGTCATCATCGAGATTTCGCTGTTGTTCCTGCCGCTGTTGTTGCTGTTTGTGTTGTTGAGGCCACCACACAGCAGGTTTCACAGTCTCCGGGAACTTGTCAAGCATAACTCCTCCGAGTAATGGAAGAGGGTAAGCTTTATCTAGTGCCAAAACCCTTTCCAATGTATCATTTACATCGAAACAAGTCGGATTTCCAAGCTCCAAGGTCGTTTGAATCTGCCTCTGAAGATGCTTGAACAACCTTGCTGCATTCCTCTGTTCTTCAGCAAGTTGAGAGGGCTGGATCTTGTTCATAACCAGTAGTACTGCAGTGGCTGCCGAGTACATGAGAGTGGAAGACAATTTCAGCGCCAAAAGAGGTGCTCCGGCTCCACCAATTGCCGCTAATCCAGCCATGGTGGCTGCAGTTACTGTGATTGCAGTGATTGAAGTAAGAAGGAGGTTGTTCCAGTTGTTTCGCTGCTCTTCAATGTTGTTGTGCATCTCTACTCTGTCTGCTACTGCATCCATGATTGCGTAAAGCTCCGCAACCACCTCGGAACTCAATGATCTACCTTCTTCTTGTCTTCTCTTGATATCGAGATTCAGTTGTTGCCTAGTATGAATTGCAGCGTAGTGATCTGTTTTCTTGTTCAATTCACCCACCAAGTTTGTACTAGTTGGTAGTTTTTGAATCGAGGGACGCGGGAATCTGAGTTTTTTAGGAACATGAAGAGTAGCTTTGATTTGTTGCTTTGGACGACTTGGAGAAACTGATGAAGATAGAAGAAGATTGGAATGAAGGGCCGCCATAGTAGTGTGATTTCAATATTAATTGTGCTCTTGCTGGTAATTGTTGCAAGTTTCTAGTTGTGCTGAGAGTAGTGGGGTTGAAGAGTACTTATATATTTGAAGATAGATGCTGCGGTAGGTAGAAGTGCGTGTCTTCCTCATTCAAAGATTAGTATTTTTGAAACATTTGGTGAGGAAGCAGTCAACCCTTGACACGGGCAAATCGAACGCGTATAATAAGATTTGACCAAGAGAAAATGTCTTCTGAAATGATTTCTGGGCCCTTTCGCCTGTTCCCTCCGCTACTGGGTCCGGTGGAGTGGATAGCGATGGACCGGGAGGGTAATTATATTTTAGAAAGATAGATTTTGGTATGGAAAGGTGCCAGATGCTTGGATGGATCTCTATGATCATTTCTTGCTCAGCGTGTGAGCTCATTTGGGATTGGGGCTAAAAATGAATCAAACCAATTGGATTTGATCCAGTTTGCAGTGTTACGTTGGTTTCAATTTTGAAACACAGAAAACTCCTGAGTCACACGTGCAAGCTGGTTGGCATGAGTTTCCCATGGCATCAAACGGAAGTCCAAAAATTATTAAAAAAACAAAGAAAATAAATAATAAATAACAATGGGAACAAGGCCATGCACAAGAAAACAAATTGAGTGTTGACTTGGGTGTCCTTAAAAATAAAATTATATTAAAATTTTTAAATAATAAAAATGACTCTTTCCCCCAAATTTAAAACGAAGAAATATTGCTGATGACTCGTCCACGCAACTTTGGCACATGAAACTTGGTCATTTTAGTAAAATTGTGATGAAATTTTTTGTCAACAAATAGCTTTAGGAGTCATGCACTTGTAAAGATTTTCACCTAATATATTACATCTGATTCAAACTACTGTTTGCCCTATGAATACTAATAGTTATGGAGGTGCTCCGTATTATATGACCTTCTTTATGATCATTTTAGGGAAGTGTGGGTTTATCAATTAAAACTTTAGACTAAGTTTTGTATTACTTTAAAATATTTCATCTTATTATTGAAAAAGAAATTGAAAGAAAATTGAAGTGTGTTTGTGCATGTAATAATAGCAAGTACAAAGGACAAATTGAAGGATCTAGTAGGGCTTAACAAAATCAATATTTTAAGGAGACTGTTTAGTTGCAAAAAGTAAGAACCTTACAATTCTTAAGTGATATAGAGGCCAAAAGGGTCATTTCAGCCCTTAAAGTATAGGTCCTAGAACATATCAACCGCGAAAATTAGGTTTGGGCCATTTTAGACCCTGAACTCAATTTTTTTAAACCTTTCTTTCGTTCTTTCTTCTTTTTTTTTTTTTTTTTTTTTTTGTTGAATCAAAACCCGACAAGGAATCAATTACAACCAAGGAAACGAGGCAAAATCTCGTCCCAATTTGCGCTAGACCTATGTCTCATGCTATACCTTGCCATATTATGAGCCCATGTATTCTGGGATCTCAGGACATACATGGAATTGTTTTCTTGTCTCGATGTCGTAGATAATCGGCATGATACCTTCAATTTCCTTTGCTCCTCCTGTTAGAATTTGAATGATCGTTTTTGAATCTGAGCACACCTCCAGCTTTCTGTAGCTCTGATTTTGATCCATTCCCCACAATATAGCCTCCGCTTCAGCTTCTTCTACTGAGTAAGTCCTACCATAGTATTGGTTTCCCCCCTTCACTATGATATTTTCATTTGATAACAGAACCCACCCCAATGAAGTCACAGCAGACTTGAGACACCTAGCTGCATCTGTGAATAATCTAAATTCACTGGGCCTTGAAAACCGTTCTCTGGACATTTCCCCGAGTTCTTCTTCCCTGCTACCCCTTATGGTCTTGTTAAAATCATCAATTTGGCCTCTCACGACCTCAATAGCTCTGTCCGGGAACCATCTGGCTCCTTTGAATGTGCACTCATTTCTGCATTTCCATAACCTCCACAGCCCCCACGCCATCCATTGCCAAAACATATCATCCGCTCCCATCTGTTCTGCCCAATTCTTGATATTGCACCATGTTGACTGAAAAGATTCACCTGCAAACTGTCTAGCATCCAAATTGTATGGGCTACCGAACCAGAATGCTCGTGCAAAGTTACATGTAAAAAAAGTATGAACACTTCCTTCGGATTGATCTTGGCAGAACCTACATTCCTCCTGAATGAATATCTTGCTCTTCCTCAAAGCCTTCGGAAAAGCAAGAAAGTTTTTACATGCTCTCCACAGGAAAAACTTTATCTTTGGCACCGTTTTCATCATCCAGATTTGCTTCCATATAGCAGTAGCTTGTGAGTCCCTCTGTTGAGCTGATGTAGATGCAACCTTCGCTGATGTATTATACCTTGTTTCGGTAGCTGTATAGTATCCACTTCGAACTGTGTAATGCCCAAATTTTGAGAAATGCCAAATAAGCTTGTCTGGGCATCCTTCCCGGCTTATAGACAGGCTTCTAATTTCCTCCACGTCCTCTCTATGAAATAGACTTCTAAGCATGCTCATATTCCACTCACCTCCCCCATGAGATATCAGTTCATTTACTAAGGACACATCTTGCTTAGGTTCAGATATGACCTTAAAAGTAATTAGTCTTGGCACCCAAGGGTCCTGCCAAATATTGATATTCTCGCCTGTACCAACTCTCCATTGGAGGCCTTTTTTTAACAGCATTCGACCAGCTAACAAACTCCTCCATCCCCACGAGGGTCTCCAGCCCAATCCCGCCTCAAGAAAGGATGAGTTCAGAAAATACTTTGCTCTAAGAACCGAGCCCAACACCCCATCTGCATGCTGAATCAGGTTCTAGCCCTGTTTGGCAAGTAATGCTAGATTCATTCCTTCCATATCTCTTACTCCCAGCCCCCCTTCCATTTTTGTCCGGCAAAGCTGCTTCCAGCTGCACCAATGAATGCCTGTTTCTTTCTTATTTTGGTTCCACCAGAATTTTGCCATAAGCATTGAGAGTTTCTTATATACCCCTTTAGCTAATTTGTAACATGCCATAAAATAATTTGGGATGGCTTGAACTACCGCCTTCAACAAAATTTCCTTCCCCAGCAAAGCTAAGATATTTTTCTTCCCAACCCCCAATGCTCTTTTCCACTCTACTGATTATTCTGCCAAAGACTTCCTTTTTACTTCTTCCAAAGGATACTGCTACAGCTAGATATGTATTGAATGATTCTTTAACCCTTATCTGCAAGACCCTGGCTAAATCTTCTCCTTCCTCTTTAGTCACCAGCAGGCTAAACAATACTGCACTTTTTCCCTTATTGATCAGCTGACCCGAAGCTTTACAATACATCTCAAGAATTGCCCACAACATTGCTGCATCTTCCTTCGATGCTCTGCAGAAAAAAGAGAGAATCGTCTGCAAATAAGAGATGGGTAATCCTGGGCCCGGATCGACCAATCTGAAAACCATGTAAAGCACCCTCCTCTACTACTTTATGCAACATTCCTGTAAGGAATTCGGTACAAAGTATAAATAAATAGGGAGATAGTGGATCCCCCTGCCTTATACCTCGTGAAGGGAAAATTTCCTTGCTTAGGGAACCATTAACTATAACCCTGTAAGTCACGGTAGAGATGCATGTATGGATCCATCTGATCCATTTTTCAGGAAATCCCATCTGCGAGAGAACCATCCCTATAAAATTCCATTCAAGTCGATCGTAAGCCTTAGACCTGTCTGTTTTTATGATAACGTCCTTATGACCTCTTCCCCTCCCTAATATAGAATGGATCACCTCATGCGCCACAAGGATGTTTTCTGAAATTTGACGCCCCTTTATGAACGCACTTTGTTTCGAACTGATGAGCTTCGGTAGAATCAGCTTCAACTTGTTTACCAAAGTCTTTGCAATAATCTTGTAGATCGTGTTACACAGGCTAATGGGCCTAAATTCACCAACATTTGCTGGGTGATTACACTTTGGAATTAGTGCAATTAAAGTCTTGTTCCATTCAGGACCAAAGTTGGAGGATTCAAAGAAATCCAAGGCTCCTTTAGTTACCTCCCTTTTTGTGATCGCCCAAAATTCTTGGTAAAACCCCGCTGTTAGCCCGTCCAGACCTGGTGCTTTTGCTGGATTCATGTCAGACAGGGCTTCCTTTATGTCTCTCGCTGTTATAGGATTATTTAGAGTCTCTAGATCCATTCCATCAACCCCTCTTGATATAATTCCTTCTCTGAATAAGGATAGGTTGGTTGGTTCATACTTGTATATTCCTGCAAAATACCTCACAAACATTTCCTTTAACATGCTGGGTTCACCAATCCAGCTCCAATTGAGATCTGTTAATCCCCTGATATAGTTTGTCCTCCTTCTCTGTTTGAATTTTTCATGAAAATATCTTGTATTTTGGTCCCCCTTTTTAATCCAGTCCACTCGAGCTCTTGTTCTCCAATACTCCTCTTCAAGCTATAAATTTTCCTTTAACCCTTCCTCAGCTTTCCTTATTTCTTCGCTGTTGGCTCCTCGAGCATAGCATTCCTCAAGCATAGATGAGTATATTTCAATCATTCTTCTGGAATTTGCTTTCGGTGTATATTTCCTCTATATTTCCAGTTCTTGAGCTGTGTGCCTAATATACTCAGATAAGGAGGCACAAAGTCCTACTTGGCGGCAACTCTTTTCTACTATTCTCCTACAATCATCTCTTCTTGCCCATCTACCATCATAGCACATTCTTTTCCTAAACCTCATGTGTTTCCACCCTTCAGTTTCAATCATTATAGGGAGATGATCAGACCCCACCGATGGGATTATTTTTGCTCTTGCCTTTGGGAACATCTCCATCCAATCTCTTGATCCCATACCCCTGTCGAGATGTTCCAGAATTAATTCCTGGCCTTTCCTTCTATTACTCCAAGTGAATAACTGCCCTGCACAACCCAAATCAACCGAACTGTTAGAATTAATAAACTCCTTAAAGTCACACCCTTCACTTTCGGACCAAGGAAGGCCCCCCTTCTTTTCCTTTGCTTCTGTGATGGCATTGAAATCCCCAAGTAAAACCATTGGCTGCAGGGATGAAACAATTCTATTTGACAGGATTTACCATTGCTTCCTCCTTTCCCTTGGATCTGTAGTGGCGTGAATGCCAATTGCTCTCCATTTCTTTCCACTTGAATGTTCATCCACTAGAATTTCCATAAAAAATTCTGAGTACAGAACTATGGAAACATCTTCTTCCTCTTTCCATAGCACACTCATCCCACCTCTTGTCCCCCTAGCTGCCACTGTCAACACATGGGAACTTTAGAAATTTTCGAACTCTTTCAACTCTTGCCACACGGTTTTTTGTCTCCAGTAGAAAGACTACCCCTGGGGAATGGCCGCTTGTGAGCCTTCTTAGTGCTTGAACTGTCAGGGGGTTCCCCACACCCTGACAATTCCGCGCGGAGACTTGGGACCGTTCTGGGCCGGTTTCCTTCACCCATACATCCTGGACCTGCTGCTTTCCTTTTGTTTTTTTTGATACTACTCCCTTCTGCTCCTCTGTCAAAACACATTTGGTTTGAACTCCTACCCTCCTTGCTGCCACATCCTCTCCCGGTGGAAGGGCTGGAAGGGGAAGTGGTTGATTAGGGTTCTCCTGCTTGATTCTTGTTCTTTTCCTACTTGGGACCTTGCCCCTTTCAGTTTTTTCCTTTGCACCTCTCTTTGATCTGCCTTGTATTGAGAATCCCGCTGCTTGCCTTCGATTCCCCACATCATTCTGGTTTGATTCTTGTAGTGTTATCCATTTTCTTGTCTCTGATGCCCCACCACTCTCCCAACCCATCCCACTGGTCGGCTTGCCCATCGACTGCTGATGGCCCGCTGCTACTGCAAGGGATATAGGGTAATATCCTTGAACTCCCATTGGGAAATAAGGGTTCCCCTGCCACCACAGAAGAGGGTTTGTGGCCCCAGCCCATTTTGGTTTCCAACCTTGCCCTAATTTTTCCAAACTCCTTTCTATTGGACTATAGGGACTCTGTATATTAAGCTCCTTCGCAGCTACTCTGCTCACCCATCGCCTTCCTGCCTCCTGCGTCTCTATATTCGAATCCGTACTGGATTGAGCCAATGCTCTCCCCTCACTGTCTTCTTCTGGGATCTCAGTACCCAGCCCTTTCTCCTTCCGATCCCCTACTTTATCTATGCCCCTCATTTGGGATCCAGTTTGGGGATTTTTATCCCCTGAGACTTCCTAAACTGGCTCCCATTGCTCTCTACTCTCCTCCCTTAGTGGTGAGGAGGTATGACTGGCCTCTTCCCTTTCCCTTCTCCTCCATAAGCTGCCCCCACCAGATCTAGCCGTCCCCATTGGAGCCCTTAGCCAATCTCCATATGGAGTCATCCCATTTAGCTCAGGCATGATCCCCTCTTTTTTTGAATCACAGAATGTTGTCTCGTGATCTATACGTCCACATTGATGACAAAAGACTGGGAGTCTTTCATATTTGAGAGTGACCCATTTTGTAGAGCTACCCCCTTTGATTTGAAATCCTCTCACTAGAGGTTTTTCTATGGATGGTGCCACTCTTGCCCTCATAAACTTGCACTGCTCCACTGCTTCACGATTAAAGTTTACGTCCACTTTTACCACATCTCCCGCTTTGCTAGCCACTAAGGGAAGGATTTTTGGGTCTCTGTATTCCAGGGGGAGACCGTGAAACTGTACCCATAAACAAGTTGTGTTAAATACAAATAGGTTCTCTTCGCATCCAGGTTCCCATGCTTTCACTAAGAAGATATGATTTTCGTATAACCACGATCCATTTTCTACAACGAAAGTTTTTGTTCTCTCATCTTCAAAAAATACTTGAAAGTTTTTTAAATACAACAAAAGTTTTTTAAACCTTTCTAGCTCTCACTTAAAGTTGTCATTTAAGGCTATATTTATATATATATATCTGAATTGAGAATCAAGATTTAAACATTAAATTGGTAATAATGATAAATCATTTTCCTTTTCAAATGACTTAATTGCCCACAATTAAAAATTCAACCCCATTCTATTAGAATAAAATCTAGATTTTTTATTTATTATTTTCTCTTATTTTCAAGATTAATTAAAGAACCTTTCTTTAATCAACTAAATTTCCATATAAACCTTAAACCCTAGCACATAAATAAGACATTCCAGCAACACCACTTATTATCACTTTTAATATTCACTGAAACATAAAATACGAGCATATTAGTAACGACCACCATTGGAAAAAATCTTGTGTCACAATTGTAAGTATTAATTGATGTAACTCATGCTTTTGTTATCAACACTACTCATATTAGCTTCACATAATCACATTCTCCTTGTTATGAACACTATGCAACACATTTCTATTATAAATTAACCTCCCTTGTCGCTTGCCCCAACAAAGAAACGTACTAATGTCATTCAATGAAGTTGTAAGAAGAATGATTTTTTTTTCTTTCTTTTGACTAGAGTGAAGAAGTTAATTGTTACATAAAATTGTGTTTTCCATGGTGTCAAAGGTTTATACATTTTTGTTGATTTGTCATCATATTTTTCCTTAAAATGTCACATATAAAGATGTTTACTATAGTCTTTAGAGTTGCTTAATTATGTTAATTTGTTATACTTTCACTAAAAGATTATAGCAAATATTTGAAGTAAATGTTTACGGTAATCAACACTATTAATGAACTTATTTACATAGTTATTAAATGGAAAAGTACGTGTCCAAACTAATATATATAGGGATAAATAGGGATAAATATTACCCTAACTTGTTCTTAATTATGCATTACATATTAACATATGTGCAACATACTACAATATAGTATTTCATGTTACATTTAATACATACGTGTATATATATATATATATATATATATATCAACTAATTGTTTTATAACACGGGTCATTATCCATTAAAAGACATATAACCAAACATAAAAATCTTAGCATATGTGATACGAGACTAAAAATCTTATTTTAAATATTTAATATGCGAGAGCCAAGGAAAGAACCAAGAATCAATAGATGGATATGATTACTTAATTTCTATATATTATTTTGGTTTTAATGTTTTATGCATGAGTGTTTACTGTTAAACTTTGAATTTAGGATCATGATAGTGTGCCTTGTATGTGATGTGATTGCTTGGAAGCATGTGCTTATAATTGTTGATTAAAAATATCTATTATATGACATGAGAGCATGATATAGGCTTAGAAGAACTTATTGAAATGTTTATATCATGTTTATTCCATGAGATCTGTCTTTGAATTATAATATGTTAACATAAGACATCTATGAGGAATATGTGTGTGACAATCATTAAAAGAAGAATAAAAAGATATAAACCAAGTATCGGAGTGGCATATCCGTATTTGATGGTTATGGCTATTGTCCTAGATTGGAAAGCTCAGTACAATGCATCCGTATTTGATCGTCATGGTTAGTTTCCTTAATGTGAGAGATTGAGTCTTGTGATCATGGGCTCGTAAAACACCATTCCCAAAAATTATCAATATATATGATTTTGTCCCATGTTTACATGCAGGTGTAATGCTCATCTTTGGTTTGAATATGAAACATGATTAAATGATTATTTGTATTGGTTGTTTGGAAGCATGCTAGGGATGTGTGTGATACATGTGGATGGTTGATTGTCCTTTTATGATGTTGATTAGCATGTTGTACTATCCATGATTGTTAATACTATTTGGAATAAACGCTATGTGTACTCTTTGAGAAATAACATGATTTGTGTTACCTTAAGCATGATGTACCGTTGATTTAGATCCATTGTTTATTTACATCTGGATAGTGATATTGTGAATGTGCTTGTGGTCATTAAAAAAAGATGATAAAGAGAGTTAACAACGTACTGGCGGTGATGCAGATACTGTGACAGTATTCTGACATCATCGTGGGTGTTTCCAACCCAAGGCGGGTCTTGTTACTATTGTCGCAGTACAGAGAAAGGACTGAGGGTCGAGTGAGACTTCACAACCTGGATTGATAGTAGAGTGAGACTTCATCCCTGAGATAGGTTTTCAAATAGGTAACAACCTAAGTGCATTACTTTTGATATTTTGAATCTAATGGGGAATGCCGACAAAGGTCCTTTCGATCTTAACGTCAACTTAAATAATTAGATTGTACAAAACACGTAATGCCTGATAAGTGCTTGCATGTTTTATACTTTGACTATTACAATGCTCAAGATGTTTTGTGTGTGATCCACTATGCTCTTAAGCTTACCCCAGTCATTTCTTTTTAGGTAATCACTAAAAACACTTGTTTTGACAAGTGAAGATGGAATCATTGGTGTTCATGGTATACCTCACTGTGGAGGTTGTGTAAGAGTAGAGCTTACTCATTATTTTTCAAGTGTAGGGCAATGGACCCACTTGATGTTTACTTTGTTCGTTTATTTGTCAGTGTCAGCTGTTGAGCCAAGTATTTACTATTCCATATGAACATCGACCACGGGGCCAACGTTTAATTGTTTTTATGGTAAGTTGATTCATTTCATTTAGCTTATATCCTTATGTTGTTTATTCATGTGATGAACTAGTAAATTGTTATTTTGACATGTGATGGATGTGACTTGGTACAAATAAAACTAGGAGATTGATATGAGATATAGTAATATCTTGGTGTCCAAACAGTGAAAGCAGGAGTAACTATATATTAATGTGAAAACAAGAGTAACTGCTCATTATAATATGATTACGTCTCGAGTTGAGAGATTCATGCACTGACAACGGTGAATGTGAGGGCCAGGGTGTTACACCAATTTATAAGAAGAAGAAGAAGAAGAAGAAGAAGAAGAAGAAGAAGAAGAAGAAGAAGAAGAAGAAGAAGAAGAAGCATAAAGTTGGCCACTTGAACATTTTTCATTTTCATGAAAGAGTGGGTAACCAACTTTTAGAAGCTTGGATGTTCTTCCCAAGATCTTGCACAACCCAATCATTGTGAGGGGACATTATTCTTAATTAGACCACCCTCACCAACTAGGAACTCAGCTTATTTATGCCCTTCATTAACTTACACACTTGTCCTTTGAAATGGAAAACTGTAAAGAGGGAACAAACCATCTCTAAGTATGGATTTTGGGATAAAACCCTTGTGTACGTGAAGAGGCATTTATTGAGTTTAAAAGACCCTGGAGAATAATTAATCACCCTTGTGAGTATTTCAAAACACCCTTTTGTCTTTGGATTCACACATGTCAGTAAGGAGGGTAAGTTATTAATACCTTGTTCATGATAGAAACATGATTTTCCACCCAATTTGGAGGACATTTCATGCAAACCACAAACCTTATATTGCTATGTAACACCCCACCTCTCCCCTGTGGCCCCAATTCGGTTGCAGAGGGTGCATGTAATGCCCTCGAACCCAATAATCCAGCATGTTAATGTCACGTGCAAAATATCATATAAATATCATGGCCACCTGGGAGATGGAGAAACACTTTATCTCTTTTTCTTTCTTTCTCTTTCTATTTCGATCCCATCTTTATGAGACAATACATACATATTTTGTAAAAATACTTTCGAACCTTTTGATGAAATAAATCAATATTATTTATTTGAAAATCAATCTCCATATTCAAGGGATATGAAAACCTTCAAGTTTATTACAATGAAATAAATTTAAAAATGATAAAAGTAACTAGGTTCCATATGTCTGACAAAATCATAAAACCAAAAAAGAAAACTTTGAGAGTAATTTCTCATTATCCACGTAGCCTATGATCATAAGTTTCCTAAAATATTAGAAGAAGAGTTGAGCTTAAGAGCCTAGTTGTCAAGACCCCTTATGAAACCTCATACGGGCAGCCCAACCGGTACAATAGTCAGACAAGTCTACTCCTCAGTCAAACTTGTCGACTACTGTTAAGCCTTAGCATCAAAACATTTATAGTATTCAGAGTGCAACAAAAACAAGTTAAGCGAAATAATGTAACAACAACGGAAGTATTTAACATTAATTACGTTATAGAGTCCAGTTTAACTTTACATTTTTTTTAAAACTTGTACATACTTATTTAAAATACCAAAATAGAAAAATAACAAAACAACCTATTAGAAATAGGCTAGAAAAGTTCACACTTATTGTATGACTTTCCCCTTATCCACGCTAAACGAACCTAAAATGTTAAGAGTAGTAAACTCGATGTCCATGTGAGCCTAGTGAGTAGCAACATATGTATCTACTTAAGTCTAGCATTCTACAAACAATGCAATAGGCAACAGTACAAGCATTCAAATAAAATGGAATAATGAATAGTACATACAATCATTCATATAAAAATGCAGCAACCTAATATGTCATGAAATATGCCATGATTCAAGGGTCCAGTATCTAAACTTGAAACCTTTCTTTCATTTTAAGGATTCTCTGGTCATACTGTCATTTTGGAGGAACGTGACCAATCATCAAGGCCATACTATCGTATCTCGACGATTATGGCCCACTAACCAGGTAGTATAGTCACCACCCCCAAACCAGTAGAGTGTGCCATGCACCACTCTAAATATATCCATAGAGTGTACAAACGTATTACTCTTATCTCAGGACTATTACGGTCTAATGTATGCACCTCAGACCTCTCATCACTAGGCTAGGTCAGCACATCTGAAAACTCGTTGATCAATCCTATCTTAGAGCTATCATGATCCAATGTCTGCACTTTAGAACCTCTCTTCGTTAGGTCAGATTGGCATATCTGAAGATCCCCTAATCAGCTCTATCTCAGAGTTGTCACAATCCAATGTCCGCACCTCAGAACCTCTCATCCTGAGGTTAGGTCGGCACATCTTAAGATTTGTACTTGTATATCAGGCTTTGTCTCACTTAGAGTGGCGTAGTGGTTAACACTGGTGAGCCAATACTGTCCCACATTTTGACACCTCGCCCACACAAGGAGCTAACCAGGTAGTGGGTTTTGTCATTGGCAAAACTCAAACATGAATCCCCCCAAGAGGCCTTGTTTCAACGCAATATGCAATGCATGTGGCACACAATTATACAACAACCATAAGGAAAATAACAGATTAAATAAATACATCACATTACTACTCGCAAACTAGATCGATTGCTAATGCTCTCCTGGTCGCCAGTCGCGTCTCCCGATATCAAGCCCAAACACCAAAAGCTCACAATATTAACACGTGTTCCGCTTTTGGTATACACTACGCAACATCTCACAA
>JAJIYU010011705.1:0-15137 GCA_030144865.1 Tinospora cordifolia
AATAATAATAATAATAATAATAATAATAATAATAATAATAATAATAAACCATATATTATTATTATGGTTAATAATGAGTTGCATTATACCATTATTCATGCATTATCCATCACTTGCTATTTTATACCACCATTCTACCATTACTCGCATTATTTCCTGATCATTAATATGTCATACATACGTTAGACCGAATTTTATTAACATGTCATCCCTGTATTATTCACATGTTATCCCCGTATTTTTTACCAACACCACTGAACATATTTTATACAGGTATTACTCACTTATTATTCTTGCATTATACTATTATTGATGCATTATCCATCTGTTGGTATATTATACGTCTACCATTACTGGTATTATTCCATATTTATTCATATGTTATATGTGCATATGTTTTACCGTATTTTTACATCAACAATCAAACAATTTTTATACTCCCATTATTCAGATATTATTCTTATATTATATCATTACTCGCATTATTTCATGATTATTCATATGTTATACATACTTTATACCGAATTTTATTTAAATTTTATCTCTATATTACTCACATGTTATCCCATTTTTTATCAAAACAATCGAATAATTTTATACCCATATTATTGAGTTATTATTCTTGCATTATATCATTATTGACGCATTATCCATTGGTTAGTATGTTATACCTCTACCATTACTTGCATTATTCCATAATTATTTATATGCTATGCATATATTATACTGCATTTTATTCATATGTTATCCCTACATTATTCACATGTTGACCCTGCATTTTTGTATCAACAACTGAACAATGGTTATACTCACATTATTTATATATTATTCTTACATTATACTACAAAAAATATAAAAAGAAAAAAAATCCAGTCCCCGCCCTAAAAAAAATCACACGGGAACACTCATCTTCTTTAGAGTCACTGTTGTTCGATCGTCTTCTTTGTGCGTTTAAGTTCTTCGATTTTCACTGCTCATCTTTTTTCTGTTAATCTTCTTGTTGTTCTTCTTTGAGTATTTGGAAACAAAATATCTGCTTCTGCATTTGAAAACGAAATCTCTGCTTGTAACGTTAGGTCTTCTTCTTTGTGCATTTGAGTTCATCGATCTTTTTTGTTTGTCTTTCTTCTGTTAATCTTCATTTGTTGTTGTTCTTCTTCTTTGGATATTTGGGAATGAAATATCTACTTCTGCATTTGGGAAAAAAATCTTTGCTTGTAATGGTTGGTCTTCTTTGTGCGTTTGGTAACTGTTGTTGCTCTTCTGTTATTATTATTATTATTAATTTTTTTTTTGTTATTCTTGTGGTTCTTGAATTTCTGTCTGAGTTTATATACTTGGATTGTGTATTAAATCCTACTTTTTAATTATGTGATAGTTATTTATTACATCTAAAGTAATTAGTTAATTCCTTTTTATTTTGTATCAACAAGTATATTATATCTTCTATAGTCATTATGACAAAAAAAGAAGACTTTAGAAGCTAGTGAAGTAAGTATTTTATTTTTAGGTTTATTCACAATAATGCATTTTTGGTCAAGTTTATGTGAATATTATAAAAAAATTAATTCTATATATATGAATGCATTTTTTTTCAAATCCCCTAAACAAACTGAGAAGAGAGCTGAAAAGCAATGGACAACCATGTTAGCTGCAATGAATCATTCTGAGAATGAAGGTATGAGACTGTCTAATGAGGACTCCAACTCACCAAGATTATCACCTAAAATAGAAAGTAGTACAAAAGCAACAAAGAATGATAGCACAACAACAAAGAAGCGTGGACTCACTAGGATGGTTTGGTTTTGGGACATGCTCCTAGAATGGAAGTTGAGTTCAATGAAAGAGGGCAACCAGTGTCAACTAATTCTTAGAAGCTATCATCTTACATTGGTGTAATTGTGCGAGAGCACGTGCCTGTAATAATTAAAGGTTGGCATCATGTGGCTCCAGAAATGAAAGAACAACTTTGGAGGTTAATTGAGACACGTGTATAATTGAATTATTTATTTATAAGAGATTCTAATAATTTACTTGTAGAAATTCTTTAATTTATCCTTTTTTTCGTGCATATCAAACAAGATTTATAGTTGAAAAGTCTAATAAGTCTATGATATTGCAAAAGATGGGACACAGCTGGAGGCAATACAAGTCCAAAGTTTCTACAACAATTAGAGAAATAATGAAAAAAAAATAGAAACTTTGTAGACAAATATCTTAAGCCTAGCAATGTGATGTTCTCCTATAGAGGGAATACTTTTGTTGAAGAAAGATTATCCAAAGAGTTTCAGGTTTGTTGTGTGTTTCTGATATACTTTAAATTTGAATCATCACTTCTTTTTCATTATTATTAATATATTCATTTTATTAGGCAAAAAGCAAAAGGTTTAGTGAAATGAGGACTAGTCAAAAGCTATTGCATACAATGAGTAGGAAGGGCTATGTCAATTTAGAGCATGAATTGGTAATGGTCTTGGCACGTACTTCATTTTATTTTTCCTCTTTGTATTTTTACATAAGCATATATGTTGTAAATATTATTATTTTCCATATTTTAGAAGGAGGCCAATGAAAATCCAGATTCAAATGCAAGAATAGATTATCGACAAAGGGTCATTTGAGAAAGAATGGTGAGCCTTTAAATGAAGCAATTCAAGAAGCATCTGTAAGTAAATTATTAAAGCAAATGATATGTAGTTATATATATTGAAATTATAAAACAATAGAAAGGTATCAAGTTAATTTACTTGTTTTTATATGAATGCAGGAAAAGATTAATGACATTAGTCAATCTACCATCAATTCAGTCGAGAGGGATAACTTAAAAGAGGATGCCATTACTAAAGTATTAGGACTTGATCATCGTCGGCGAGTTCGAGGTCTTGGATGTGGGGCAACACTTTCAAAGGTTGATGATCAAATTCAATGTAATCAAAGAGTAAAGGTTTTAGAGAATATAATTCAAGAACAAGTAGAAAAGATAAATACTCTTAAAGAAAAATCAAAGAAGATGGATACACTCGAGGAAAGAGTTGAAGCATTGACTGCCATGCTCTAAATGCAATCTCAACAAGTGACAACTAGGCTTAAAATTTTCTTTGGTTTATTATTTTGCAGTTTAATTATTATTTATATATATAGTGAAATATATTTTATGATATAGTTCAACAACTTTAAAGTCTAAATGGAAGAGACATGAACATGATACATTCGAAAGCCCAAACACCACAAGTAAACTATATTTTGTACCTAACTTTGATTATAAACTTTTATTCTTATAATGTTTATATTATCTTAAATTTGTTTATGTATTATTTATTCAACACAAGATAGCAAGCCCACCCAAGAAAAATTGCCTCCTGAGAATGTTAGATGTGAATTATTGAATTGGCATCCCAAAAATGAAAGAGACGAAGAAGTTGTTGCAGTAGGAAAGATTTCTTCTGCAAATCTTAAGGCTAAAGTTCATGGCCTCCCACTAGACTTTGATTGTTGGAGAGTTTGGGTTGTAAAGGTAGTGAATGAAAATGCTAATTTATATAAACCAACATTAGAAATTCATTACTTGAGTGATGCTGTTAGAAGTACAATTGCTTAGCCAAAGAAGTCCACAAGACTATTATAAATAATAATTACACTTTTTGATGGATTGTATATATATTTGGCACTATGAAATTTATTATTCTTAAGTAATACTAAATGAGGTATTTGAAATGATAAGACAAATGTTTAATAATGTTTATTTTATGTTATGAATTTACAGATACAGGTAAATATATGCAATATATATTGTAGTAAAATATTTTTACGATTAAAAAAAATGGACATATATGACAACGTTCAGTTTTTGTTCTAAGATACATGATATAACAACGTGTAGACGATTGTTATTGAAATATTGGAGCTTTCACAATGGGCACATGCATATTGTTAAGTAATGGATATACAACAACAACCACTTGACCGTTGTTGAAAGGTTAGAAGGTTAAGGTTTTCACAATGTTTACCCATTGTTATAACATGTCTACAACAACAGGTGCGATGACCATTGTCGAATATGTGTTAAAAGATTGAAGCATTTAACAACGTGCGAACGTTGTTGTAACCTCAGTTTTTAGACCAATACACAACGCATTGCAACAACAGGCTCATGGCCGTTTTTAAAGGTTAGGGTTTCTACAACATGTGCCTGTTGTTATAACATTTTTACAACAACAGGCATAATGACCACTGTTGAATATGTGTTAAAAGGTTGAATCATTTAACAATGGGCGAACGTTGTTGTAACCTCACTCTTAGACTGATACACAACACTTTACAACAACAGACTAGTGACCGTTGTTAAAAATAGTCAACTGTTTAACAACACCCTAATCAACAACATCACCATGAACGTAATCGTATGGGTATAACAATGAACATTGCATGTTGTTGTAGCTATCATTTCTTATAGTGACACCTAAGACTCGAGAAAGGAATCTATAGACAGATGGAACATATCATATTGGATGAGGCTCGTAAAATTGAGTACACAATGTACGCGATGCATCTAGGTGGGGATAAGATGTGCTAGAACCTCATAAAGACTTACTACTGAAGAGGAATGAAGAGAGACGAGGCTAAGCATGTAGCCAAGTGCTTAACTTGTCAAAAAGTAAAAGTAGAACATGGGAAATCCTTTGGAATGCTACAACCACTCCCTATCCCTGAATGGAAGTGGGATAACATTCTTATGGACTTCATCAATGGTTTGCCCAGGAACAAAAAGGAGAAGATACTGTATGAGTTGTAGGGGATCGTCTCACTCAAGTGGCTCATTTCATGCCAATTCGACCCATAAACCAAGACACCAAGCAAAGCGAACCCTATGCAATAGGAGATGAAACCTATGAAAAACTTAAGGATTATAGTAGAAATACTTAGAAGAATCAAGAAATGTGCTTACGAGTTGGAACTACTGAACCAAATGACTTCGGCTCATAATGTATTCCATGTATCCATGTTAAGAAAGTACGAACCTGACCCCTCTTACATCATCCACTAGGAGGAAGTGAATATTCAAGATGATGCTATTTACGAGGAAACAACAATCAGAATCGTCAACCATAAAGTATAGAGTCTACGAATGAAGGATATCCTGCTAATGATGGTACTGTGAAAACATCACGCGGTGTAAGAAGCTACTTAGGAACTTGAAAGCGAGATGAAAACCAAATATCCACATCTATTCACTAAAAATCGTTAGTTATGTACAAATTTTGAGGACAACTTTTATAAGGAGGGCAGGTTGTAATACCCTCAAAACTTTGTACTTAATCAAGTGAAATTTATCGTTTATTTAGTGAAATTTGGGTGCAAAATGAAATTGGATTCATTTTAGGACTAAATTTGGCAGGTTCCAAAACTCTCATTTAGTAACCCTTTGGGATCCAAAACAACTTGAAATGAAGTAAGGTGACATGAATCGACCAATTGGACAACACATCCAAAAATCAGGATAATTGGTCAAGGTTAGGGTTTCATTTGCCAAACACCTTTCAGGGGAATCCAAATTAGGAAAGAACTGAGAATAGAGGTACTTTAGAAAATTGAAAAGACCCGAAATGAAACAGGATGACATGAACTAACAAAATAAACAACATATCTAAAAATTAGGACAATTGGCAAAAATTAGGATCTTCATTTATCTAGTAATTTTAGTGGGTTCTAAATAAAGAAAGTATGTGTAAAAAAAATTACTTTGGGCCAAACTATACCTTAAATTTTTTACTAAGTTCAGGTGATTCCAAAACTATAGGTTAAAAACCATAATTCCTTGTAAATAAGGAGATATTAATTTTTATTTGATTTTTGTGAACCCATGAATGGATGACCACCCCTAAGCATGTGCAAGTCATATGGATGGAACACCATGATCATGTACACCTTCACCCTACCCAATTATATGAGACATAATACATTGTTTGGAAACCATGAAGAGTGGTTCCATGCATATTTGTGATGATTTAAAGAGATATAGAAAAGTTTCCTATGTGCATGAGAACACAAAAGAAAGAAAATAGAAAGTTTCCATGAGCTTAATTAAGAATGTCATCTCATGTTGATTCAAGAGCCTAGATTAGGAGTTCGGAACCATGATCATGTGTCCATCAAATTTAGATCATGTACACACTAATCATTCACGCTAGATGTTTAAGGAAGGAATAAGAAAGTTTTCATGTACTATACACACATGACACACGAGTAAATGAATTCAATTAGCAAGTTGCCTATGTGTGACACTTAAAAGAATAAAGGAAACAAAATCAGCAAGTAATCACATTATGTAAATCAAGTGCATAAGAGAAAATAGGAAAGTTTTCTATTCAAATGTACACTCACAAAGAGAAGGAAAGATTCCTTGTTCACAAGATCTCACCAAATTAGTAACTCCTATTTATGCTCCCTTATGATGCCAAAAAGAGGAAAAATCCAAGATATGCTGACAAAATGTCTTCAAAGAGGACGTCCTAACTGATATAGGAACCATTCCAAATCTGATTTTATGATCACACTTAACTAAGAAAGCACATATATGCTCATACAAGAATAGAAGTCCTTAATGGTCTCAATTTCCAAACCATGAGCAAACTTGTCCTATTATATGCAAGCCATCCACTCTTGATTGAAAACTAACCAAGACGTCACCCCTTATGTTCTATATAAACCCCATTTTGTTCACATTCCTCTCATCTTAAAGCAAATAGTTAACACTTCTCTCTTTGTTTGTTCTTGCCCTCTTCTTGGCGCATCTTCTTACTTTTCTTTTCTCTCTTGTGTGAGAAGTTATGATTTCAGTGTTTAAGGAGTGGTTTGAAGTGATTTTTGCTAGTGTTTGCAACTGCTAGACGTTGGGGAACTTTGCTGAATTTTTGGGGCATGAACCACTACTAAGGTGGAGGGGATTTCTAGAACACTATTTTCTTATTTTAAATTCCTAGCATGTTCATGCATGTTTAGTTTATATTTCAACATGTTTAATATCAATTATCAGCATGTTTAATCATGTTTTATTTTCAATTTAGCATGTTTTTATGTTCTAATCACTCACGAGAGAATGTCATGTTTAGAATCCATGTTTAAGATTTATTTTAAAGTTTCAACAATGCCATATGATGTTTCAATGCTTTCTTGTTTGTTTAAAATTTTGATAATTATATTCTGAATTTCTTTTCATGATTATGTGATTTTAAACATGAGAAAGCGAAGATAAGAACCATATACTGTCATAGTGACCCGCATGGGTGCTATGGGTGTTTTTAACACATGCTTGGAGTTTGTGGTTGCAAAGTGTAACTAAGCGATACTTGGTATGTAGCATCAAATGGAAAGTAACAAAGAAATGTCTTTCTACCCTAAAGAGGGGTATCTAAATTAAGAACATCAAAAGAGTAGAACCTTTTTCAGTCATAACGTCAACTTGAACCAATTTGATGTACGAATCACTTAATGTTTAAAAGTGTGTGAATTTGGATGTGTTAGAAATTTAAAATTTTAAGATAGTTGTTTGATGGATGATCCATTGGACTGTGTGTTCACCCCTCCTCTTTATTTTCTAGGAAATTGAATCATAAAGGTTATGAAAATCTGATAATAACTATAGTTAGAAAGTTTCTATTGTTGGAAAGTTTTCTTTTTAATATAAGGGCATGTCCCCCAAATTTGAATAAGACTTTCGTTGAATTTTTACTTTAAAATTTTGAGTTATGTACTCATGATTATGAATTTAATAATGTACTTCTTTATTTTCTTTAATAAATAAAGAGTTAGAAATATTCCTTTTTCTACTTGTAATGCCTTATTGAATTTAAAATTGATCAAATTGGGGAGGCACTCATGAAAGGTTCAATAAGAGTTAGAATAAAGGAATCGAAATGCAACTTATGTACTGGTAAATGTAACATAGACCCGACCCA
Organism: Tinospora cordifolia; assembly: GCA_030144865.1. Lineage (NCBI taxonomy): Eukaryota > Viridiplantae > Streptophyta > Magnoliopsida > Ranunculales > Menispermaceae > Tinospora > Tinospora cordifolia. The sequence goes on from JAJIYU010011705.1 coordinate 7,956, forward strand.
TCCTATGGACAAGTCTGCTAAGAATAAAGTAGCTAAGTCCAATTGAGTCTCTTGGGGCTGGGGTCTTATATTTTCGGTCTTCTGCTTTAATTTGTTGGCAGGTTAAGCATTTAGAGTCATGCTTAGCCATGTCTCTCTTCATCCCTCTCCACCAATAAGCCTTTCTAAGTTTTTGATACAACTTATCTCCACATGGATGCATCGTATACTTGGTTTGATGAGCTTCATCCAGTATGGTCTGCTTACTCTGTCTATTCTGAGGCACACAGATCCTTCTCTTGAGCCTTAGTATATTCTCAGCATATAACTTGAAGTTAGCATGCTTACCCTGTGTATCTCCTTCGATCAGACTAGCAAGCCATTTATCTTGCCTTTGTTCATCCCTAATCTGGTGTAGAAGATCTGTTTGGCAATACACAGTGTAGAGGTAGGCTTGTTTATCATTTAGAGTTACACCTAGCCTAAAGTCATCAATCAACTAGTACATCTAGCTTTTTTCTTCCTCCTATTTGTTGAACTTCTTACTCAAGGCATCAGCCACTACATGGTCTTCTCTGGATGGTAGTGTAGTTGGAAATCTTAGTCTATCAAGAACTCCATCCATCTCCGTTGCCTAAGGTTCAACTCCTTCTGGGTGTAGATGTACTTCAAGCTCTGGTGATCTGAAAACAGATCAAATTTCTCACCATAAAGGTAGTGTCTCCAAGTCTTCAGGGCAAATACAATGGCTACTAACTCTAGGTCATGAGTAGGGTAATTCTTTTCGTGGACCTTCAGTTGTTGTGATGCATAAGCGACTACTTGTCTTCCTTGCATCAATACTGCTCCTAGTCCACTCAATGATGCATCAGTATAAAGGGTGAAGGTAATACCATGGGTTGGTGTGGCTAGGATAGAGGTCGTAGTCAATCTCTTCTTCAGTTCTTGGAATGATCGTTCGTAATTTTCATCCCAATTGAACTTAGCTCCCTTCCTGGTTAGCTTGGTTATAACTTCCACTAGTTTAGAGAAATCTTGGATGAACCTTCTGTAATATCCACCCAGGCCTAAGAAACTCCTAATTTTCGTAACTATCTTTGGTTGCTTCCAATTCATGATAGCTTCTACCTTCTTCGGATCTACAGAAATGCCTTCTGCTGATATTACATGGCCAAGGAACTTGACCGTACCGTCTTCATCTAAAATTCACACTTGCTGAACTTGGCATATAGTTTGCACCTTTTGAGGGTTTGCAACAATATCCACAAGTGTTCCAAGTGTTCAACTTCTATGTTTGAGTAAATCAAGATGTCATCCATGAATACCACCACAAAGTGGTCAAGACATTCTCTAAACACTCGGTTCATTAAATCCATGAATGTTGCTGGGGTGTTGGCCAAACCAAAGGGCATCATAGTGAACTCAAAGTGTTTATATCTCATTTTGAAAATTGTCTTGTATATGTCAGACTCTCAGATTCTCAATTGATGATAACCCGACCTAAGATCAATCTTCAAGAATTGAGTGGTTCTTCTCAATTGATCAAATAGGTCATCAATCCTCAGTAGAGGGTACTTATTTTTTTACTGTAGCTTGGTTCAGCTTCCGATAGTCAACACATAGTCTCATGGAACCATCTTTCTTCTTCACGAACAATACAGGAGCTCCTCAAGATAACTCACTTAGCCTAATAAAGCATTTCTCCTAGAGCTCGTTGAGTTGAGACATTCGATCAGTTCTACTGGTGTTATTCTGTAAGGAGGTATGGCTATAGGGTTGGTTCTTAGGTGAAGTTCAATCTTGAACTCTAATTCTCTAACAGGTGGTAGCTCGTGTAAGTCATTTGGAAACACATTCTCGTACTCACTAACCACTCTCAGGTCTTGAATTTTCTTTAGTTCAACGGGTTCTTCTTCAAAGAATTCCTTGAACTCATTCTTTTGCCTTAAGTAGTTCATCGTGGCTAAGGTTGGACTCCTCGGTAGTCGCAACATATCCCCATTGATTCTATTGGTTTTCCCAGAAGGTAGGGTTATGATCACTCGTCTCTTAGGACAATCTATCTAGGTTTGGTATTGGTCTAACCAGTCCATCCCCAAGATTATGTCATACCATAAAAAGGTAAAGTACATAAATCAACCGTTAAGAGTTTTATTCCCAAACCTTAGGTCACAACTACACATTCTTTTCGAAGTCACTGTGGTCCCCATTGGTGTAGACACATTTAAAGTTACAAGTAGTGTTTTTATCACAAGTTGTAACCTATCAGCTAGTTCATCAAAAATAAAAGATTTAGATGTACTTGAGTCAAACAATAATTTCACAACAACATTAAACAACAAAAATGTACTTCCACTACAGGGACCTTATCTTCCTAAGCCTCAATAGTGAACATTCTGGCCTGGTTCTGTCCACAGCCTTAGTTATGCCCCTGATTGGCATTTGACTAATGTTGTCTCCCTATGGATAGTCGTTCTAACCTCCTCCCTATTGTGGTTGTTACTGAGGTGCCTGAGTAAGTGTAGTTGGGCAATTGTTAGCAAGATGGCCCTTCTATCTTCACACATAGCACGACCCTTGCCTTTTGGCTTGTTCTTTGGACTCGTCATTGTCTTGCCCCTGTTTTTTTGTATGTGGTTCTTTTCCACCATTCTTTCTTTTTTTTGAGCTCCTTGATCATTCCCGAGCTTCTTATTCTTCTCCCTTAATCGTTGTTCCAGGTTGAGTTTTTCTTCCAAAGTTAAGGCCTTTTCCAAGAAATCTTTATATGTTTTTAGGCTCAAAGTCTTTACTATCTTCTAGATTTCCATCTTGAGACGCCGTACAAAATGATTGGCCTTCATTTGCTCCTCTTTGATCAGATCCGCTGAGAATTTGGCAAGTTCAGTGAACTTTCTTTCATACTCAGTTACAATCATCTCTCTCTGGTTTAGTCAGGCAAAGTTTTCCTATAGCTTGCTTAAGGTCGCTTCTGGAAAGAACTTTTCATAGAAGATCTCTGCAAAGTTATCGTAGCTCATAGCATCAACATCTGTATTAGGGTCCATCCTCATCATACGCCACCACCTTCTGGCTGGTCCATTGAAGTGGTGCGTGGTTAGTGCCACTCGTCTTGACCTAGTTACCTTCAGTACATTGAGAATTTCCTCTATCTCTTGGTATTAATGCTCCGTTGAGATGTAATCTGTAGTACCATCAAATGAAGGAGGGCGGAGCTTTTGTAGCTCTATCAATATCTTCCTTTGTTTCTCATCATCCAAACCCTCTTGAACCCTTTGACATTCATGATCTTGGGCCATAAGTGTTGGCTGTTGCACTTGGAGGGGTTCAGGTACTTGAAGCTAAGGTATTGCCAGAGGGAATATCTGGGGTAAAACCCTCATCAGTTGATCCATAACTCTTTGAACAACTTCATTCATCATGTTCCCCATTCGACCCTCCATACCAGCAGGTATTTCCTGATGCCTTTGTTCTGTCTCATTAGAAGTGGTGGATCGAGTAGCGTACCTTCTTGCTCCCATTGTTTACAAATCGAGTAGGTTGTCAGTATTTGCCTCGTCAAACATTCGTACTATCATGACTCTAAATTTATGTCTCTAAGTTCTTGATTTGTTTAATGATCTAACACTTTATGCTTCTAGATTCTTGTTTGTTCTTGGATACAAGATTTGGTTTCATATGACATACATATAAACAATTCAAACATGCTTTTCAAACAATCAAATAATTAGGCAATTCTACACTAGCATAGCAAAGTTTGAGGCTTCCATCTAAGCTTCCAAGTTCAAGTGTCTTACACCACTCTGGCCCTTCCACTTAGACTTTCACTTAGAAAATTGTCATACCCAGGCAATTTCGCAAATGTCTTAATAACTAAGGTTTCCTGAGCCCACTATACCTCGCCGCCCATACCAGCCAAACATAGAGATACAAGTTTTTTCAAAGTTACCAATCATTCGACAAACATGGTCTGTCATGTTCCTAGTCCAGGCTTCATCCATGACTCCGAATTCCTATGTGTCCCATACCACATAGAGACCAAAGTCACAGAATCTTCATGATCTCGTGTACTGACCAAACAAGATTCAGTTCTCACACATTTTCAATTTCTAACCTATGTCCTAAATTTTTATTCGTTTGATCCACTGGTCTACCCATTTTTCTACCTATGGTTATTCCCCCAGACTCAGGGATTCAATTTGGTTGACTCACAACCTTCTACCTAGTCAAGACACCATTTTTGGCATCTTTTTCAACTTCTAGTTAGTTTCTTGCCCTAATTTTTTTCACCTTCTAATTTTTTTATAGAAAGTAAAGGTGTTCTTCAACCCAAACTACTTGTACAAGCTGGTGGGACAACCTCCAGATCGGGCGGTGAGGCCGAAGTTTACTTAGCAACTGCGCTTTCTAGGGTAGGATAACCCACCTCCCTTTCAAAGTTTAGTTTTACTCGGGACAAGACTTACCTACTATTAGCTCAACTTGTAGTATTTGTATCCAAACAAAACATTTCAAAACATATCATTCCTTTTTGAAAATACTTTCCAAAATAGTTTTCAATTTCAAAATCAAAGGTAAGGCATTCAAATTCCAACTCAAAGCATAGGTCAAACCTAATTGAGTTAATACTTTCTAAATCCTAATACCACCATTGGTATAAGATTAAATTTTCTACTCCTAGCCCAATAACACATGCTTAGGCTTAACTTTCTATTTCTAGCCCAGAGCATGTAAAGCCTAGGCTTTGATATCACCTTTGGTATCAAAGGAAACTTTCTAATTTTGGCCCAACAACTAATGTCTAGGCTCTAATATGACCTTTGTAACACCCCAACCCCTAGAAATAGGTTTAAGCTCAACCACAAGGTAGGTTGGGTCCTATATTATATTTACAAGTACATAACTTATATCACTTTCTATTATCTAAAGTCTTATTATTTTTCAATGAGCACACAACCCAATTATTTAACTTTAGATCTAATAAGACTATTACAACAGTGATAAAAGAAATATTGGCTCTTTATTTACTTAATAAAATAAAAGAGTACATACTTTAAACTCTTATTTATTCAAATAAATAAAAGATTACATGCTTTAATTCAAATAACTAAAACTTGAAAGAGAGTACATAGATCTTACAAATTGAAATAAAATTCAGCGAAAGTCAAATAAATCTAAAGTGGGTAACATACACTTACATTGTAAAAAAGGAACTTTTCAAAAATAAAAACTTTCTAAATATAGCTACTACCGGATTTCCACTGCCATCGTATTCAATTTCCTAAAAAATTTTAAAAAGAGAGGGGTGAGCACATAGCCTAGTAGATCATTCATCAAACTACTAAATTACTAATTCAAATCAAAAGTACATCCAAATTCAATTACTTACAACCATTTAGTGTTTCAAACAATGTCTTGTTAGTGTTGTATATTTGACCAAAAGGGGTTTTATGCCCTTGATGTTCTTAATTAAAACATTGCTATTCTAGGATTTAATGACAATTCATCTTGTCACATTCTATTCAAAATAAGGGTCACATTCCCACATTCCAAGTATTTTAAAACACATCCACACTTAGTAATCTTACTCATATACACTAAGTATATGCAAAGAACACCTATAGCATCACTCATACTACTATGATGGTACGTGGTTCTTATCTTCACTTTTTAATATTCAAATTCAAATAAATATGATACTAAATCATAATATTTGATATCAGAATTTAAATAATCAAGAGAATATGGAAAACATAAATAACATGCTAGAAAACTCAAAAATAAGCCTAAGCATGGTTTTTAAGCATGTTATGTTATCATGCATGAATTAAAATATAAAAGCATGCTAACTGAAAATAAAACATGATCAAACATGCTTCAAAGTGAAATATAAACATGTTCAAATCTACAATATAACATGATTGAAAATTGAAAGCAAACATGAATGCACTAAAAACTTGAAGTAGTAGAATAAGACTTCTAGAGATCCCCTCCACCTTGGTAGTGGTTTCTTCAAAAATTTCAGCAAAGCATCCCCCCAACGTCTAACACTTTAACACACCAGCAAAAATCATGTCAAACACTCTCTAAAACACTAAAATCAGAACTTTTCACACAAGAGAGAAAAGAAAAGTGAGAAGGGATGCCAAGAAGAGGACTTGGAGAGAACAAGGAGAAATCTCAACTCTTATTCTTGGGGTGAGAGGAATGAACACCTAGAGGTGGTTTATATAGATTTTTAGAAAGCATATGGAATGTCCTAGGTAGCCTTGGGCAGCTCACAAAAATTTGGGCAAGTTTCTATACATAAAGGGGACGGCTAGCATTTGCGCTCATGGGACCACTTTGCTTTCCAATTTCTTATGAGTCTAGATTTGATTCTCAATCTTATTTCTTAATCAATATTAGAAAATAATTTCAAAATCAGAATGTTAGTAATATCAGTGTGGGAAGTCCCTAGTGGATAAAAGATGTTCATAGAATTTTCTTTTTTGGGTCATTTGCTTGCTCATCACACAAACACACAATATGGCATGCATTCCATTTCCTATTCTTGAGCATCAAACTTGAGGAGTATGCTATCAGTTTTTGAAGGGACACCATATCATAGTCTAAGATTAAAATCTAGGTTAAAGGAAACTCTCTAATTCAGTCCAAACTCCAAAGTTGGTGCACCACCTTGTGTAGTCTTGATTTGGCGCCAAAATGAGAGCAAAACTTTGATTTAGGAAATTTTTCCTTTCTCATTTATTTGTCAAATCCTTATGAAATCTCTCTAATATGATGCTTAGGGTTCTCTTGTGAGCATATCTTACACATTAGAAACTTCTAAGTTGGGAAGTAGGCACATATGAAGCACACACATGTGGTAGACCTCACTAAGGTGCATGGTACACTTGATCACTTTCTTTGGTACATGGGATCATTTGTCTTGATTTCTATCCATAGGTGATGCTTCATATAAGTGAGTGTATTGAATCATTTGTGTGGTCCATGGGATCATTCTACAAGTGTTCAAACAATGGAAACATCCCATGGAGCTTTGGGTAAGGTGTAACACCCCAACCCCCGTATCATTAAGCATTGGACGCATCCACCATTTTTCTTGACAGTGGACTAAACCAAACGGCGGGCCAGGCCGGTGTTATATTACAAGCGACGCACACTTGACTTTCTATTTCAGTCATTTCATGCCTTGATCGT